>VWRL01002011.1:0-10096 GCA_011833715.1 Carcinoscorpius rotundicauda | reverse complement strand
TTGCAGATGCCTGAATATAGATTTTGGAGCTGGCTCAGAGAAGCAAGTACTTTTGACAAAATAACAGTGAAACACCACCATTTTTATTTTATATTTTCACTTGCTTTTAAAATGTCTAGTACTACATGTTTTAACTAGATTAAGCTGATTTACAATGTTGTGCATTGTGTCATGTACAACTTGTAAACAGTAATTCTCATTGTACAGACGTCTGTAATGTCACAAATAACTGATGTCATACTTTGTCTTGTATGAATGTATTTGTAAGATGTGAAATTATTTCTTTGTTGAAAAAAAACTTTAGGTGTGTTATATATTCATTGTGATGAAGTTAATAAACATTGTTACTTTTAAACACTTCATAATATAACTATAGTTGAAGACAACTTTATGTCTCTTCAAAAAGATTTTCATCAACAAACATTCACTAGTTTTCCTGTGTACAAAGAATTAGAATAATATATGTAATTTGGTTTAAAAATATCTAACTTTTATTCATCATGGAGGTTATAAAAGAATAAAAAGTGCTCCGAAACTGTGTTTAAACATGTCAGTCTTGTTTCTTATGCTGAAGTAAAACCTTTATTTACTAAAACCTTCAATTACAAATGAACTACCTCTAATGTGGACATGGAGAATGTTTTGTTGGCCTGTTTTGGGTCACTGCTTCTATTGTAGCCTCTTTGTTGCTGATGTTCTGCTGGGTTTTGTCACAACAGTACTGGGGTTATCATAGTAGACATGTCTGTTTGGATTTATAATTGTCATTATGGTGTCTGGTAATGAATTCCAGTTTATCTTGTGATCTAGGTTTCTTAACAAAAGTGGAATATGTTTTCAACATACATCATATTAGTTATGGTACAATGAAATAATATCACTTCTGAAATTTTGTCATTGTATGTTGTGGTGGAATTTCATTTACGACAATTCTTAACCTATATGGCTCAAAAGTATGAAAATTTACTGTGTTTATTTCATAAGAAAAAAATTTGTGTTACAGTTGGCACACTTTAGGAATATATATATATTTCACTCTCATATGCTGGAGGACAGTAGGTTGTGTAATCAGCCTAAGTGTAATTTAACTGTCTTTAGTCATTCTAACCAATGGTGTTACTTATTTTGAAAACAGAATCACCTATTTGATATAATAACCCTCAAACTAGTTCTGCACATAGTGGAGTTTAGACTAGATCTGTAAACATAATCCCCCCCAACTTCAGCTATTATCACAAAAATTTAGAATTGAAAAACTTTATAAATTGGTATTATTTTTAAAGATTTATAACTGTGAACGTCTAGATTTGGTTCTGTTAGGGTGCCAGAAGTACCATTTTGTTTTATCCAGTTTTTTTATTCCCTCTAAGTCGTAATCCAGTCATGTGAAACTTAGTCGTTTGGCATTCAACAGCACAAACCAACTGGTAAAAAAGTAAAATCATTACAATATGTAAAAATGAATCAAAGTGAAAGTGAGTAAACTTCAAACAGCTGGTAGAAAGTTGAGTTAAAAACTCCAATAGCCCTTAAAAATTTGGTGTCATTATTGCCAATGACAGCAGTAAACATTTCGAAAAAAATAAATATAAAGTGCTGCTGTCTCTCATGGTTGTAATCAGTTAAACATGGATGCTTGTTACTGGAGTATCACAAAAACCACACATTCATGGATCAGTCCCAGATAAAAGAGTTAAAAAATTGTAACCAATGAATAGCCTAGCCCGGACAACTTCCTCCTTTCAGTCATTATGGAAGTAAGATGTTCAACAAAAAAAGGAGGATTTGATCTGAAAAAAACTTATCACTTTGCTCACTCCAAGTCGACTGCTATCTGGCCTGGAGACAAGTCTTGACTACAGGACCATAGTCCATATATGGGACAGGTACAGCAGTAATTCTCATCACTTTTAAACTTCCCTCAAGTAATCTTGTATCTACCTTTCCCCCCAGGTAAGCACAATGAACCTAACTTAATTCCATGCATGGGGCTGAAGAGAAACACTTCTGAGTGCCCTGTGGTTTGGCTCATCCTAAGGGGGCTTGAGAGATTTTAAACTAAAACCATTGCAAAGTATAATTGTAATAGTGATAGCATCAGAGCATACAGACTTGTTGCGGCCCATTTTAATAAATGACTTAAAGCAATTGAAAGCTGCCACTCAATAAACCTCATGCTTGATGACTGATACAAGATGTGTTGATGTGTAGAGTCCATTTGCAACAGTAGGAGGGAGTTGTGTTACAATGTCATTAACATTACACTGAAAACTGTGACACTCTTGACATAGACATGAGGAACTCGGACTTTCTTTGGAAAAGGACGGATAATTATCATTACATTACATTATTTTATTTATTTATTTATTTTAAATAAAAGTGGGTAAATGGCCATGGGACAGATATGAATGGAGGTCTCTCAAAATGCCATACCTTCAAATAGTATCGTTAGCCTTCTCAAAGTCAAAGAACACAGACACAAGATGATGTCACTTGAGAAAGGCTTCTCTGATCAACATTTCAAGGCAAATCAGGTGGTCCATGGTGCAGTACTGTCATTGCAACCCATACTGGGTGGGCAAAAGGAGGTTGTTTGATTTGAGGAACCAAACAAGACGAGCATTAACCATCCTTTCTAAGATCTGACAGAAAGCTCATCAAAACAGTTGGATAATAATTTGAAGAAATTTTGGGATCCTTTCCAGGCTTAGAAAATGGGAGGACAATAGCCCAGCCCCAAGCATCAGAAGAAATTTCTCCTGTCAGATCTGATTAAAAACAACCAAATAGAAAGATATGCAGAAGACTCTTTTCATCTCCATGGATCAAGTGGGCAGGTGTCTGTCAGTAGATATAGATTCCAGTGAATGAGATTGAGAACAAATAGCTGTTAAACATCTCCAGGTTGAAGATGGACTCGTGTACATGCCAGAAGCCTAGGCCAAAGAAAGTGGATCCAAGCAGTCACTGGAAGGTTGATAGGAACAAAGATTGAAGTTGACATTGACTTGTCAACTCTTAACCACAGAAGGAAAAAGAGACTTAACCTGGCTGGAGAATGACTGTTGGATGCATAGAAAGTTCTGTCTGCACTTCCACTTTAGCAGTGGAATGGAATGCAGCAGCATATGCCCTAGATGAAGTGGGGGAGTTTAAATTCCACAAATTGGGATACAAAATACTGTTCACAGTTTTTCAATGTTCCACCTCTTTCTCCTCCACCCACATAGAGCAAAATCGAAAGTATGATGAGTGTGAACCACTTCAGTTAAAGTGTGATTCCAGTTCACACTCGTAGCTGCCATGGTCTTTGTCACCACAACGAGCAAAGATACAAGGCAAGAGGTTTCTGAATGACCAAACCATTAGCACTAGAAACATTGGAGAGGATGAGAAATATGTGGTCATATTTTACAGTTCAGGTAACCTGTCTTGGTAGGGGCAGTTGGATGTGGTGATGTAAATGTTAGAATCAGAACATTGGTAGGCAATGCAGCATTATTCTCTCCTTATGGGTGGAGATACAGCACACTGCAGAAACACCTTGGCTTGAGAAATCAGTGAAGATCTCCGATTCAGAAATATTCTATAAATCCTCACAACAATAACTCTTGGGGAATTCAAAGTTGCATGGATAGTAACCTCTATAATCTCCAGTGGTCTTCAAATTCAGGAGGTGTTTAGTGTGTTGTGGTGTTGATACATCCACCAAGATGTCTCCAGAGTGCAACTTCCTTACTGATTGGGGGAAGCTAGCAAGTCTATCTTATCTCTTTGGAATGAAAAGAAGATTTCAGATAATGAATGCAAAATGAGAAATCGAGGTACAGAATCTGACTGTAATGGGAACTGTGTAATAGAATAATAGTCCACACATTGTCGTTTTCCAAATAGCAGTTTTTTTCTATTTTATTAGTTTTTATTTTCACAGATTGGGTTACCCATAGCAAATGTCATACATTTCAGTTCCCACTCTTCCCACCCACCATGGAGCCCTACAAAGAAATGCACTACATTGCCAAACAAGGACTCTTTAGCAAAGCCATGTTTTTAAAAGCACTATAACCAAACACTAGCATCAGACACAATGTCCACAACACCCAGTGAAATTGTCCAACACTGATACTCGGTTGACCCTAGCCCATCAGAATCAGTCATTCGACCCTTGGGTCATCTATCTACAGGAATTCAAAGCCAAAGTGGTGTTGAGGTCGTATACCTCAACCACTAGGATCTTCACCTCTTCACAGTCGCCATGCAGGGCAAACACGTGAGTGAATATTTCAGATCTCGGAGAAAGTGGTCCTGCATGGCCAGGTGATTAAGGCACTCGACTCGTAATTCGAGGGTCGAAACCCCCCTCACATCAAACATGCTTGCCCTTACAGTCATGGGGTGGTATAATCTTCAGTCAATCCCACTATTCATTGGTAAAAGAGTAGCCCAAAAGTTAACAGTGGGAGTAATGACTAGTTGCCTTCGTTCTAGTCTTTCACAGCTGTTGTGTTGTTGTTGTTGTTGTTTTGAATTAAGGACAAAGCTACATAATGGGCTATCTGTGCTATGCCCACCACGGGTATCGAAACCCGGATTTTAGCGTGTAAGTCCGCAGACATACCTCTGAGCCACTGGGGGGCCTTTCACAGCTAAATAAGGAACGGCTAGTGCAGATATATCTCTTGTAGCTTTGCGTGAAATTCAAAACGAAATAGACCCACATATACGAATAAGATTTTAGCTGCCCGTCAAAATGCCTCAAAGGGGTTATTTTAGGTAGCATCAATAGATGTTATGAGTGAAACGGGGAAACGACATCTTAAGGGCGAAGAAAGAAAAAAAAGGTAAGTTACATTCTATACCTACAGTGCGTGTATGTGGAGTTTTGTTACCATATTGTTGTTGTTTTGAATTAAGCACAAAGCTACACAATGGGCTATCTGTGCTCTGCCCACCACGGGTATCGAAACCCGGGTTTAGCGTGTAAGTCTGCAGACATACCGCTGAGCCACTGGGGGGCTTGTTAACATATATATATATGTAAAACAAATGGTATGGGTAAGGAAAGCTTCATGTAGAGGAGCTTTCTCAACCCATACCAGCCGTTTTTACACAAATATTTTCTCTATAAGTGGGTTCTCGTCATCGTGAATCATTTTTGTTACCCTAGTTTTATATTTCCCCGATTGATGTTGAAATAACCTTATGAGATTTTCAAGGTTCCTTATTTGTGTTGATGCATTTATTTTACACTTTAAAAGTAATAAATAAAGAAATTATGGTAAATCGTAGTTTATTTACCGATATTTTGTTTTTGTTAAAGATGTATCTACATGCCACTAAACAATATGTTCGTCATATTTTCTGATGTTGGATCAATAATGAATAAAACGTCTGAGTTTCACATTACTGGAGACAGCGAAATCGGTCATTCGAGGACTGGTTTAGAGTGGCGCACCCATTTGTGACCATCACATGCACTATTAATAACTAGTTCATCTTCCGACCGCATTTACTAGGTTAATGACCTTTTAGGTCGCAAATTACACAGGCCTGTGATGGTTTTGTCTATATTTTGAAATGTTCTTTAATAATTCCTGCACATTGAATACGCTAATTACAATGTGTTTTCATAAAAACGTCACATGTACTTTTACATAAATGAATCAGTTTTCACTTTAAATCGGGGTCACATTGTTATATTCAAATTGTTGACAACCACTAGCTGTAGATTTCTCTAGACAATCGTGACGTAAGGATTTTATCGATCGTTCTAGAACCTAAACATAATAAAAAAAATGTTTGTCGTGGTAAACTAAATAATACGTTGATTTAAGATAAAGACTTTATTTCTTCCCTATGTGAAATAAATAAATTATGTGGTAGACAAAATTGAATATTATTTTCGAAATATGCATAACTAATTTACGAGAAATCCGTTATTAAAAACAAAAAATTCTACAAGTTTAGATTTACAGGCCTGCGTTCTCATCGCTATGACAGTCGATACCCTCAGTAAGCACGACTATTTATTATTTCATGCCTAGATTCTTTAAACTCCTACCGACAGTTAACTGACCATGCCTGTCATTGGTCAGAAGCATCTCTTGATTGGAAGGTTCTGTACGACCAACTAGATGTGGTCTAAATTAAAATACCTGTTTTTATCGAATACAAGTACAATTTGTTACCCACAGATAAACAAGTGTGTGGATTTTATGTTATCCAAGTCTACGCACCTACAACACTACAATCAGAGGGGTTCGATTCCCCTCAGTGGTCACAGTAGATAATGAGATGTGAGTTTGCTATTTAAAATACACTCATTTTATCGATAAGGAAATCCATTAACCTGATAAAAAAAAGGCTTAAGTTGTACTGCTGTATAAATATTTTGCACAGTTAATATAATGGAATTATGACGTATCGTGATTTTATTTATTATTATTTGTGTTAAACATGTGTATATATCATTTAGTCATTCGAAATTAGGTTTAAATTGGTGCCGGTTAGGTAGCGTCCCTACCGCATTCACAAGGTTTATGACCTTTTGGGTTATAAATGGTCATCGGTTTGACAGTCGCTGACCTCTTTGTTTGTAAAACTGCTCGTACTTGATTAGATTTTAAATTCCTTCCAGAAATAAGTTAACTGACCCTTTCATTGGTCAGAAACATCAATAAAACCACAGACTGGACATACTTGAGCATAAACCGTGCTCATGCAGCTAACCACCCAAGTTTGTACCAAATGTTTTGTAAAATAAAAAACTATAATTTCGATTTAAAGTACATTCTAGTTCCTCGTCATAACAGCGTGAATAACCTTTGATCAAAGTAAATATTTTGATGTCTTTATAACAAGTTAATGTACTAAACATTTTTGTGACCCTCAAGAAAGTACTGTCGAGGAATAATAGCCTTACGGTCTTGATGCAAAGTGCCGAGTTTGGTGTACAATATGATGAAGTATAATGGAAAAAAAATCAGTGAACGTCAAATAGAATTATAAATAACTGAACTAACATTAAAGATGTTGGATACAGAAGTATTGATAAGCGATATCTTCATTCAACGTTGATGGTTGAGTAATACCTGTAAACCAAATTAATTGTAAGCGTATTTTGTTGTTATATACTCAGCGTAAAGTTACGGAATGAGTTGTATCTACTCTGCTCACTATCGGGTTTTTAACGACTTCACAGAAGGAAGAACGAATGTTGTTGTGCCTACTTGTATTTCATATTGTTTAAATCAGACATATCACCTCAACACTAACTTCGGTGCAGATTGTAAATATTGTGTGTGTGTCCAACTGTTCCAACACTTCTGTTGTAAATGTTTTGGACATACAACATCCAAAGTGAATTAAATTAAATGACAGATCGAACATTTAATTTTTGATTAAAATAAATCTGCAGTATTTTGAATAGTTGCCCTACTACGTATTACCAAACACACAGCTTTAGCTTGAGGCCTCAATACTTAAATTAATACGTTTTACTAAATAGTGAAACCCGGCATGGCCAGGTGGTTAAGGTAATCGAGTCGTAATCCGAGGGTCTCGGGTTCGAATCCCCTCACACACCATACATGTTCGCTCTTTTATCCGTGGGAGCGTTATAACGTGACGGCCAATCCCATATTTGTTAAAATGTAGGCCAAGAGTTGGCGGTTAGTGGTAATGACCAGCTGCCTTCCCTTTTGTCTCGTACTTCTAAATTATGGACGGTTAGTGCAGATAGCCCTCGTGTAGGTTTGCGCAAAATTCGAACAACATTATATATACATACCTACCTAAACCCTTCACAAAAACGTGTTAATTTCTCCAATACGGACTACCCATTTTGAAAGACAACGGGCCTTATCTTTCTTTGGGTTACCGACCCAAGCTATACTGACGAGCCTTGAATAACCGAAAAGTGTAGTTCACTGTACAGGATGAGGCGAATCAACGCATATAGAGAGGATCTATGCCACAAACTACATATCCAAATTTTCATTTTATGAATGTAAATCCAATATAAATGTTTAATTTACTGCCTCATAATGTAAAAATGTCATGTTATACGAGAAAACCAAATTAATTGGTCGTGCAATAAACAATTTATTATGTAGTGTTTTAGCGACCTTGTGGTGAAAGTCGGTATTAATTTTGTTTTCCCACGTCTTGCTTGACTCTTTCCCTCACGAAATGTTATTAAACTTGATAGTTTACAAGTGGAATCTGGAGGTGACCCCCCGATTTACACAGTGCATGTAGGTCACTGTGTAATTTTGCACCAAAACACACATTTACACAAGAAAAGGTTTATAAGTAGTTTATTTTTCATGCAAGTGTTCCAACTCAATCATTACTGAATTATCCACACAGTTTAGTTATTATTATCCTGCCAGTGGCACAGTAGTAATTCTGCGACTCACACCACTAGAAACACGTGATGAGTAAAGGACAAATAGCCCACAGTGTAGCTCTGTGCTTAATTCTAAATAATCAATCACTAAGTCCTAATGAATACATTTCGCGTACTTTGACTCAAATTTCTAGGTCTGCAACAAAGGCCATTATTTAAAAATCATTGTACAACTCAGCCGGCAAGTATTGTGACAGTAATATGGTTATGGCTGAATGTAACTGACGTCACTACCAAAGACGACGTGTTATGTAACAAAAAATATTTAAAGAATTGATTAAATGTACAAGTTTTATAGACATTCACCACAGTATAGTGTTTAAATGTATACAAATGATAAAATCCGTTATTTTTAACGGCAATCATCATGCAATTTATTTGCCATCTGGACATCAATCCACCAGATGTCAGCATTCCTATAGTTTCTACCCAAGGCAGAAATTGTTTTATAAACGTTTCCTCCTGGTTCTGTCAGCATAAAATCTCGGTAAATATTATGTACCTACATATTTAAAATCAGTATTGGATTAGCCAAATTAAATACCAGAATAGCTCGAACCAATATGTGTCAGAGAATGCTTACTACATAGTGCCATTTTGGAAGTACTTCCATGAGGCCATATGAAGATAAGACAGAAGTAATATGTTAGTCTTTGGATACGACAAAATCTGCGCTTAGGAATTATTTTTTTAGATCGAACATTTAGTGGATATAATGTTTCATTTTGTTAGTTGTGATGTGTACATTAACAAACATTAACAATTTAGCAACATTATCTTCTCTTTATAAAGGCAAATACTCCCACGTCGTAAACAAAGCGATTAAATTCATGACGACGAGAAACCCACTTGAAATAAAAATATATTTTCTAGAGTGCTAGTATGACTATTAAAAACTTAATTAAAATAAAGTACAGAACAACCTTTCAACCTTCTTAGGTCATCAATTAACCAGGATAGCATAATATAAATATTTTCTCTATTTACCCCATAGACTATCTGGATGCAGTGTCAAGAAATCACCTGTAACTAACTACATATAATTCACAATTCACGTACTTCTCTACTGGTTTTGCCCTCGAATAGTCTCTTGACTACACAAGCCATTTCTTTAACTTTAGTTAGGATAACTTCCAACCTATAAACTCCATGTATAAATCGAATATCCCACTATTAGCTTTCTTAAAAGTGCACGGTATTCCAGAATTCCCAGACAGAACCTATTAGCTGCACCCATCGCACTTACACTGAGAATGCTTAACCCCTGAACTAGTCTTGATCATTGTATTATTTCTAGAATCAACAAACATTCCACACTAATATTAAACACCGATAGCATTTTCTTAACACTGTTAAGCCTAAGTTTCATAATTAATTAGTTTCAGACAGTATTTTAAAATAAAACAATGTACGATATTCGTATTACTATCTAGCGCGTTAAGGCGTGCGCTCGTAATCCGAGGGTCGCGGTTTCGCGCCCGCGTCGCGCTAAACATGCTCGCCCTCCCAGCCGTGGGGCTGTATAATGTGACGGTCAATCCCACTATTCGTTGGTAAAAGAGTAGCCCAAGAGTTGGCGGTGGGTGGTGATGACTAGCTGCCTTCCCTCTAGTCTTACACTGCTAAATTAGGGACGGCTAGCACAGATAGCCCTCGAGTAGCTTTGTGCGAAATTCCAAAACAAAC
>VWRL01002010.1:0-10141 GCA_011833715.1 Carcinoscorpius rotundicauda | reverse complement strand
ATTTGGGGGAGAGATAATTCATTGTGTACGTGTAATATTCTATGTACAATAACTTAAAACATATTACGGCTGCTTACCATCGAATCAATCATCAGGGTAATTACCAACTGACCATCTGCTAACTTAGGGAGGTCTTCTTCACAATCCAAACCATCCCAATTACATTCCTCATTGTTACAGCCATAGTCGCACTTCCCATTAGCATAGTTCCTTTGGCAGTAGCTGTCATATATTTCACTGGAAATGTTCAAAATTAAACCAATCAGTGTTAAGGAAGCTTCAGCATATTCAAAATTGAACCTATTATATTCATTATTACTCAACCTCATTGTCTGAATTCTTTATCATGATTGGACAATAACACACTGTGTGTGTGTGTGTGTGTGTGTGTGTGTGTGTGTGTGTGTGTGTGTGTGTGTGTGTGTGTGTGTGTCAAACCAGGAAACAAATCACATAAATGTTGATCAGTTGCCATGTATACGACATTAAACATTACAAATGACAACCTTTTTAGCAGCACTGTAAAATTATACCAATTAATTCAGACCTAATTACAGTTTGCTCAAACCTGTAAAATGAAGGTAAACACACAGCATAAGATTTCAGTTACTTGGATCATTTAGGCAGTAAAACGTTGAAGACAATTTTTGCCACACAGTCAAAATATGCTGATTCATTTAGAACTTTGAAAGTCTTGTCTGAAGTTAAACAAGTGCATGTTTTGTGGAATGATGATAGGCTGTTACAGTTTGAAAAAACTAAATTTTTAAATCTTACCAATTTATTACCAGCTCTTATGAATGAGATAAAATCTACAAAGAAATGTTAAACTTTAAGATTTACAAGTAGGCCTAGAAATTTAGTCTACATGACATCGAGATAATCAAACCTCAGTGAAACCGTAAAAAAAAACGATAGAATGCAAGTTATTAACTGATAATTTTGGAAGATGGATCACTTGATTTCCTCAAAAACAATCAATGATTCTTTACTGTTATACCCTTAGACATATCTCCAACTTGCAAAGTTCTTTGTGCAACTTTCATATATTTCATTGTTAAAACTTTGACCAATCATTGTAAAAGAAACTTAAATATATTTAAAACTAAGCTAATCGTTAGTCAGAGAGATTTGTTTAAAATTAGGTAAGTAGTTGTTTAGGGAAAATTTGGTACATTCAAAATTAAAAATCAAAATAATTCGGTAAAAAACATAAAGTAATGGAGTAACAGTGGTCATTTATTTGTTAGGCCTAACACAGTTCAAAATCAAGCTAACCACTGCCAAAACTTTATAAAAACTAGTCTGATAATACAACTCAAATTTTATAAGATTTTAATGCTTCCAAAACAAATAAAAAAGTCATTTTAAGTGCACGTACTTGCATGGTGGAAGCTTTTGGATGCAGTCAAATCCATCAAACAGACATTCAACATTGTTACATTCTACGTCACACTCTCCATTACGGAATACGTCCCAGCAGTTGTTAGCTGATGTACAATTATCCCACGGATGGAGCCCTAAAAATATTTGCATTATTCCACACATTTCTTTCATTATTTAAAAGTTTGTTTTCTTATATAATAAACCTTGCAGTCAAGTGTTTTAAGAAAAAAAAGATTTTAAAATGCCCTATGTTAAGGTTAATTCATAAATCAAAATTTATCTTTATGATAAATATAAGATAAAAGACGGTATCACAAAGCATTTACATCTAAAAAAACTGAACATTATTTAAAATTTGGGATATTAAATAAATTTTGACTACTTTAAAATATTCAAATTGTTCAGATATTTATACTTGTAAAACTATTTTATTTTGCCTTTCTTTAAAAAATAAAATGCTTCATTACTGTTTATACAAATTAGGGTAATGGTTTAGATTTGGTGTGGTTGGATTTTCAGAAAGCCTTTGATAAAGTGCCATATAAAGAGCTTGTAAAAAACTACTCGTGTCATCAGTGGGACACCTCAGGGTTCAGTCTTAGAACCTTTGGTCATTTTTATTGACACCAATGGCACAGATGAAGAAACTGTCAATAAGCTACTTAAATATTCTGATGACATCAAGATCTTGGTTGTTGTTGACTGTGAAGAGGATGATACGGATTTACAAAAGGATTTAGATCACTCATTGAGTTGGACAAATAGATGGTGGATGGGTTTTAATTATAATAAATACAAGGTATTGCAGGTGGTTATAACAATTTGAGTTATAATTTGAATAACCATAACAGTGTCATAAAATAAAGGGATATCAATGTAATGGTTGATCAGTGTCTAAAGCCATCCAGCAGTGTACTGTTGCTAATGGTAAGGAAAATATGATTTTAGATTATATCTACATAAATACAATACAAGTCTAAAGAGGTTATAATTTAATTGTACAAGTCACTGGTTAGGCTACATTTGGATTATTGTGTTTAGTGTTGGGCTCTTTACCTTAAGAAAGACACTGAATTGTTAGATAGAAGGGTTACTAAAATGGTACCTGGAATGGAGGAAGGGTTGGAGAGATGAAGATCTTTTGAATTGTTTTATCTTTAAAAACATGTTAGAGAGGATCTGAGTGAAAGGTATAGGTAATGTTGATGTGTCATCTTTCTTTGATACTTAGTGGTGAGAAGGACTAGGGGACACACAGGGTAGGAGTGATCTTTAGCTGAGATGATGTGTCATCTTTCTTTGATACTTAGTGGTGAGAAGGACTAGGGGACACACAGGGTAGGAGTGATCTTTAGCTGAGATGATGTGTCATCTTTCTTTGATACTTAGTGGTGAGAAGGATTAGGGGACACACAGGGTAGGAGTGATCTTTAGCTAAGACAATTTCATTTTCCTAACAGGGTGGTTGGCTTTAGAATGGGTTGCTTTAAGATGTTGTAGAGGCAGTGAACTTAAGTGAGCTTAAGACAAAGCTTGATTAGTGTAAGAATGACAATGGCCTGTTTCAAGAATCTTATTAGAGTTCATAATAATTTAGTTTAGACAATGTGACAGCCAAGAAAAACAACAGATTCCTTATTGTCCCTAAACATTATGTTATATAAAGTTCAATCCAATTAAAGTGCAAGCAAGAGTAAAATTACCCAGAGAACAGTCCCCTCCGTCAAAGTTACATGCTAAACTGTTACAGTCTTCATCACAACGACCATCTCCAGCTTTAGATCTACACTTATTGAAACCACATATTTCTTTCTCTTGCTCTGGAATACTCTGCAAGTTTACACCAGGGACTCCTACTGTTCCAACTCCACCTCTAAACCCAGAATCAAAGCGCTCACACTGGAGTCCATTCCACTTTGGGGGACACAAACATTCAAACTTACCTGGAAAAATGAACAAAAATGGAAACTTGAGAGTAATATTCATACATATTTCTCATTAGCTTACATCTGTATGTAGTTTACACCATTGTACCTTTGTATGCAAGAGGCCATTTTATCTTTATGTGCCATTAATATAAGCAACACCAAAAGGCACAAAAATGGTTCACATAAGGTGATGGGAAAAACTCATGGTTACAGAAATGCAATAAGCATGGAATGCTAAATGCTGGACCATGGACTCTTTCCATCAAATTGGCAGTTTCAATGTTTCGCAATGCTTCATCACTTAAAAGAAAGAGCAAACCTTCAAACTTTAAAGCATATCAGACCAACCTACCAAGTTTGTCAATACATTCTCCTTTGTTAAAGCATGGTGAACATTCACAATCATCGTAGATGTCGACGTCACAGTACTTTCCAGTGGTTCCCTGAAGACAAATGCATCTGTATCCACCATGGTAGTTTCGACACTGTCCCCCATTCTTACAAGGGTTGTCGACACATGTAGTATTGGTGTTGTCACAACTTTCTCCCCAGAACCCCTAATATTAAACACAAATGCTTTTAAAATGCAAGTGTAATCAAGAAAACGTTTTCTTAGGAAAACAATATCATTAACAACTTTGTCATTCACTGAAGACAACTACGAGTAGCTCTGTTCTTCAGAAGTGCATTGAAACTCACACATTGTTAGTTCAGGTAATAAAGGAACTATTTTATCTAGATTTGTTCATTAAAAGCCATAAATCAAAATCTAAACATCTCTAATATAATAACAAATTAAATTATTTTAGAAAGTTTTCAAGTTACATTTTTTTTCTTTTACACAGCTTTAACCATTTTATCTCTTCCTCAGTAATTAATTAAGGCAGATTCTTAAAAGTTGATTGTTTTCACCAAAGAACTTTCTGAAACACAAAGACAATGATTAGGGCCACTTAAGGTTTTACATTATGTAAAATTACAGGTTTTTCTACAACAAAAAACTTGTCTGTAAGCACATGTTCTGATCTTCTGGTAACACTTTCCATATTTTATTATCTAAAGTTGAATTACAATAAGAATATTTATCATGAACTTTTTTATGTTATCAATTAGCCAATTCTGGCCCACGTGCAGTGACGTTAGCCAATCCTAGCCCACAATGCATACAAGAATATTATTAGTTGTTGCCAGATCATCTGTCCCTAAAGATATATACCAGATCACCTAAGACCAGACCTATCGGTATTTACGTTTGTTTAACACCAAAGAACAGGCTATAACACTTACATCCGGACATATACAAATTGGTCCGCTACGACCCGTGGTGCACATTCCTCCATTTAAACAGGGGTTAGAGGTGCAGAAGTCAATCCTTGTTTCACAGTGTCGGCCCATGAAGCCTGGTTTGCATTCACAGCGATAATCATTAATTAACTGCACACAGTTCTGGACACCAGGGTTACTGCAGGGGTTTGAGAGACATTCATTCACATCACCTTCACACCTGAATAGAGTAAGCAATATAAAACATTAGTTATCTTACAGCTTCATAAACTTCTCGAAATCATAACTGTCTTAAGAGGATTTGGCCAACAACTTATTTCCCTGATAAAAGGCAGAGTTTTAAGCTCAAAACTAAGTCAAACCACAGTTCTACTGTTAACTATAAAATATATTGTGGAGTTTAAATCGGAGTCTTAACACAATCTTTCTAGCTATAAAAAATGTTATAAAGTTCACAATATATTTTATAGCTAGAGGGACTGTGGTTAGATTTAGGTTAGAAGTTTAAACCCAAGTGCTAACATGATTGCTCTAGCTATAAAAAATATTATAGAGTTCAAACCTAAATCTAATCATAGTCCTTCCAGCTATAAAATATATTGTGAAATTTACACATTATTGTAAACATATGTTGAAGTTTAAACCTAAGAGAAGATTACAATTTTCTAATTGTGAAACAGAAAAGGAAAGAATTGCACCTTGGTCCAACAAACCCTGGTGAACAGTGACATTTGTAGCCTCCAATTTTATCAATACAAGATCCTCCATGATGACAGGCACCCTCAAAACACTCATTTACATCTATTTCACAGAGGATACCCAGAGTCCCGTGAGGGCAGGAACACAAGAAGTTATTAACCTGGTCATGACATGTCCCCCCATTGCGACAAGGGTTGGGATCGCAGTCATCTATGTTGAACTCGCAATTCACACCTGCATGTGAAAAACAGAACCATTCTACACTTTATAGTTCAGGCATCCAGAAAACAGTGTCAAAGTGTTTACTACCAAATAAGAAAAAAGTTACAAAACAAAACTAACCATTTGAAGTTAAAACTTCTGAAAACTATCTTACAAAAATGATGCTAGAGAAGAAATCTTTCTTCAAATCCAGTGTTAATACTTAAAAACTAGTAGCAACACAAAGAAGCCGACTATTGAGAAATTGCACATTTATAACAAAATTACCACAAAAACGTAACTTTAGTACCACCTTCTTACCTTGGAAACCAGGAGAACAATCACATCTGTACTGTCCAATCAAGTCACGGCAAGTGGCACCGTTCTGACACGGTTGTGCAGCACATTCGTTGACTTTATGTTGACAGTAACTCCCCTCATATGCTTTGGAACAGATACATCGATGACTATTACCGACGTCTTCACACGTTCCACCATTTTTACATAGACTTCTTACTTCAGTACCTACATGGACCAGAGGGAAAATTCTAATCCCTTCAGATAGAACACATTCATATTGTTTAAAGCAAAGTTATTATATTAATTGTTAAGAAAGAGAATACTAATAAACATGACGAAAAACATTATACCTTTTTGGAGGGCAGCATCAGAACATGACACCATTAACACATCACACAATGTTCCTGTCCATCCAGGTTGACACACACACTTGTAGGTGTTTTTGTTCTGCTTACAAGTAGCTCCATTCAAACATGGGTTTGTGTTACACCAGTCCACGAAACTCTAAAAAATTAACCATTTTCTTCAAATGCTCTTAAAACTTTCAACTGAGATCAGTTAATATTGTCTTAAACTTGTATTACAGTTAAATTTGAAGGAAAATAGTAACAGTCAGACTATTATAGGAGGTTTGAAACTTATTTCTTAACACTGAACTTTGACAGTAATTCTGGCTTGGATTATGATATCAATATATCATATAATTAATCAATTACTAAAGACTTGGTTACGTCTTTGCGGCTACAGCTGAAAATGGTTTAAAATAAAACCAGTTATCAAATTAGACAATTACTATTCACAAGTTTTACGGTTCTTTACTTTAACGTGTTTTTTTCGTTGGCACAAACCGCCACGAGATTTGCTGTAAGACAGATATCAAACAATAACGTCTTTATATGAAATAATTTCAAACTCCAGTCACTACTTTCATTGTGACCTAAACTGGGAATTCAAAGACTAAAACAGACCCTAGTAAAAAATAATGATCTACTTACAGATTAGAGTAAAATTTCTTTAAAATGATAAAAACCATAACCTGAGTACATTTGAGAAGTGGACTTTGAGAGAACAAAATCATAAGTTTTCCATCATTCCATATTATGACCTCTTGAACTCGGAGATCATGAAGATGTGTTTTATTAAGGTAAATGGAGCAGTTTCCAAATTTAATTGTTACTTAGGTGAAACTGTAGATTATGATTGCTTTAGAGCAGTTGACTGGATCTTTCTGAGGAACATGGAGCACCCAAGTTTAATATATCAATAAATGTTTTAATTATTACTTCCAACACAGATTAACTAACTAGTGTATAATAATATTTATGTAATATTATATTTAGAAATAAGAGACAACTTATTTTTCTACCTCACACTGAAGCCCAGTGTAGCCAAAAGGACAGCGACACGTGTAGTTCCCCATATGATGTATACATGTTGCTCTATTTCTACAGGGACTAGAATCACACCTATTAATTTGGAACTGACAGTTCGATCCTGTATATCCCTCAGTGCACTCGCAGGTGTATGAATTAATTCCATCGTGACACGTTCCTCCATTCATACATGAACTAGAAAAACAAAAACAACTCTAGTTCAAGTAATAACCGATAAATAAAAATGTAAATAAATGGTTACCTACTAATCCGTGATGATGAGAAAACCAACTTGTAGAGAAAAATATACATGTAAAAACAGCTGGTATGGGTAGAGAAAACACAACTGCCTTCAAACTTGTGGTCAGCTATCGGTCAGTTACCTCTTTCTTTCTAAACCTGACGATGACCAAAGGAGGTCGAAATGTTGTTTGCTCCTCTGTATAGCTTTCTCTATCCACACCAGCCGTTTTTACACGTACAGTTACCTACTACTACAACCTTGTTAGGCTTGCAAGAACCAAAAACTTCACCACCAACAAAAACCTTTAAGTGGTTCTTGTTGAGAGACAATAGTTGTTACGCTTATGAATACAAGTTAGTAATACATCAGTGTTTAATGGTAAAGCAAACCTATCACAGGACTTAGTAACATTTCACCCAGTGTTTAATACTACGATAGCCTAGTAAAGGTCATATAAAAATTTATATTAAAGACACAAAACCAAAGTTTAGTGTGTATTGTGTACCTGCATTATTAACTTGTTTTAATTCTGTTGTTCCCTTAATTAGAACAGTGTATAATACATATTAAAACTATAACACTAACACAACACTAACTCAAAACAGTTCTACACTCTCCAATGTAGTGTTAAAAGTGTTCAAGTCTCACTAGCACAGTGCTTTTGTAGAGTCTAAATCAGTTTGGTTTGATATTTACCCAAACCCACCCACTCACATTTCAACACCTAACTGAAGACTTCCTGTTGGTAAGTACATTTACACATTCATAAGTGAGGGTCCCTTAACAGCTAAGTCTCTGCCACAAGTTAATTCTCACCTTGTAGTACAGTCTTGGTCATTAGTTTCGCAGTTCGTCCCGCTGAATCCAAGACCACAAGTGCAAGTGTAGCTGTTCACGTAATCGTTACAGGTAGCACCATTTTTGCATGGTGAGCTGGCACACTCCTCAATGTCAGTTTCACAATGATCCCCCCCAAAACCAGTGATACAGATACATGTATACTCCCCAACTCCATCAAGACAGGTTCCTCCGTTCTGGCAGGGAGCTGATATCGAGAAAGATCAAAATATACAGTTTTTATACTTTAAAGAATTACTTAGTATTAACACCAGCAGAATAACATTTATTTTATTTTCTACAACATCAACAAAAATCAAATATGACGTTTTTAAATACACACATCTAAGTTTCATAGAAATATTCTTATTACATATCTACTTTCTCAACTCATACATGACAAATGCAAAGTTTTATTTTCTTTTAATGAAGAGATATATATATTCATCATAAGTTGTCCATTTTTTACACAATTACAGTAATTAGAAGAACTACTCTGCCCATATTATTCGTGATATTGTAAGATGGTATTAAACTTACAAGAGGCACAGTCATCCGTGTTAATCACACAGTCTCTTCCTTCATAACCTTTAGCACATGAACACGTGTACGATCCGTCGGTGTTGATGCATGTAGCACCGTTACGACACGGAGAAGAAATGATACATTCATTGATGTCTTCATCACAAAGTCTACCTGCAAGTAGTGAGGAAATAGGAAGACTTATTACCAGATAATCACTGATGATGCAAGCTTGTATTATCCATATAACCAAGCTCTCAGTCAATGTTATCAAATGTTAAAAGGTCTTGACCTACCTGTATAACCAAGTTCACAGGTGCATGAGAACTCCAAGTAGTTTGAAGAAGGCCTACACACTGCCCTGTTTCTGCACTTGTTTGGACTGCATGGGTCTAGTTCCGATTCACATCTGTGACCAGTGTATGGGGCCTTACACACACATTTGTAGGCATTTACTAAATCAATACAAGATCCCCCATTCAGACACGGACTGCTAGAACAGTCATTCATATTGATTTGACAGTTTTGTCCAATATATCCTGGCAGACAAGTACACGAATAGCTAGCAAGGGCATCATGGCAGCTGCCACCATGTTGACATGGGTTGGACTGGCATTCATCTATGTCTAGCTCACACCGATGACCTCCATATCCTTGAAAGACACAAATACTTCACAGTGACACATAATCAACCAACTGTATATTGATCAGTATGCAAATATAAAGAAAGTTTACACACAAAAGACAGATGCACTGTTTTTGGCTTGTTTAGTTTTGAATTTTGCACAAAGCTAGCTACACCTAGTTTAGCAGTAAGAGACATTAGAACATTTCCATGCCAGAAAGGGAGAAGATGTTACACGGGACGAGGGATTTGAACCAGTAACCTGCAACTTGCAAATTGAGTGCCCTAACCATCTGTCTAAGCCAGGCCAATTTGGATTTTACAGAGAAATCACATAGATACACCTAATGTCACCAATCTTATTAAACAGAACCAAGATAAGGTAAAACTGCAAGTAAAAAAATTAACAAAGAACAGACATGCCACCTAAAGATTAAAAAACAATTATCCCACAGTTATGAGGAAGAAATACAATACTGAAAAGAAACTATCAACAGATGGAGTACATCAGGTCATATTAATATTAGAACATAAAGGGCCTCAATGTTTTTTAAAGTAGACAAGATGAACAACGAACACTTAAAACAGCTATACGTCAGTTGTGGTCAGTACAAATTCACTACAAGCATTTTCTGCTTGGCCATACAGAATTTTTTCGTAGTTTTAAACAACTATGCAAGTCTTTCAAATAGATATCCCAGCAGGTACTTAAATTAAACATTACACTTACCTGGAGGACAGT
>VWRL01002009.1:0-10159 GCA_011833715.1 Carcinoscorpius rotundicauda | reverse complement strand
TGAAGGGAATCAGTGAAGAAATGTGATACAAAAATAAAACAAACTTAATTGTTTTTTGTTAAATGTAAATTTCATTTTAACACTTATTTTCCGATTCTCTAATATAACTGAACTTATATAACCAAGCAGTTTATTTTTCTATGAAAATAATGGTAACTTTTATGTAAATGTTTCACGAAAACATCCACGAACTAACAATTAACTAAAGCTTAGTTTACCTACCGTCCACCCTCCTCCTTATGTCTCCATATCACAATATACAGAAATCGACTGGTTTAAAAACCGCGGCTGAATCCTGTAGACACCACTGGTTCTGTTAAGTTTTTGTTTGTAGATACTGGCACAGTCTTTTGGTAGAGGTGGTTTTTGTTCCGTTGTCTGTGTCACACATTGTTGAAAGGATCGGTTTTGTTTGTTGTTAACAAGCGGTGGAAATGTTCGTTCAAGTGTGCTTGTAGAAAACACATCTAAAGAATAACGGATAAAATGTTTAATGTGAAAACAGAAAAGTAGTTGAGCATCCAGTGTTACCAACAATAATGTTGTAACATTTATGTTTAACATTCTTACGTAACATGTAGTTATATTTAAATGTTTCTTTAATCGAATTTAAGTTTTCCATAAACTAAAATACTTCAAGTAAAATATATTACCTTCTAAAGTAGAAATCCTCTCTCTCGCCAGATCTACTAATTCTGTAACGGAGTCCACTATTCCTTTCAGTGAACCAACAGCATTACAAGCTGTGTGATGATGAACATCAGACTGGGTCAACACGAAGAAAGACAAAATACTTAATATCTTCAAAGTGTTGTACATTGTTAAATGGTTAATAGCACATAACTGTTTTCTTATAGACTGAAGATGTGAAACTTCTGTCAATGGTTTTGTAGTTGTATTAAACAGGATATCTAAAAAGGGGTTTCCTTTAATTACTACAAGTTATAACCTTGTTAGTAACTGCATCTAATGTTTTTCACACTGAGTCCAAGAAATGTTTATAGTTTTCTAGTTATGGCTGTTGTCAACATCCGTAATTTCTACTTCTTTTTATAAACATTAGAGTTATTATTATCGTAAGAGTTGTTGTCTGTTTTTTTATTATCTTGATTGTTTTGGTTTTTTAATTTCGTACAAAGCTACTCGAGGCTACTCTGTGCTAGCCGTCCCTAATTTAGTAGTGTAAGACTAAGGGGATGGCAACTAGTCATCACCACTCACCGCCAGCTCTTGGGCTACAATTTTACCAACAAATAGTGGGATTGACCGCAAAATTATAACTCCCCCACGGGTGGAAGAGTGAGCATGTTTGGCGCGACGGCGATCAAACGTGGGAGCCTCAGATTACGAGTTGGACGCCTTAACACGCTTGGCCATGTTGGGCCAATTATCATCATATTAATGATGCTGTAGAACGTAATATAAAGCTATGGGATTTCATTGTAAAAATAAAAATTTGCATTACGAATAGCATGTTTGTATATTTTTTACCGCTTATAGTTTACGTGCTAGTTAGTGAGTTTACTCTGGTTTTCGTGCTGGAAGTTTTTATCTTAGTATGAACATAGCAGAAGACAAATAAATCCTAGAAACCTATTTACACGTAAATTGTGATGTGATATTTTACAGATATTTTCCGCCCTTAAATCATACATTTCTACAGAAGTAAAACAAAAACTTGGATACGTTTGTTTGTAACCAATATTAATACTGTACAGAAACACGTTCAAGTATGAAGACTATGATTTTTTTACCTTAAATTTTTTTAGATATGTCTGGAAACTTACTTAAGAAACACTAAGATTTCTAGATTATTATTATTGTTTTTATGCTAGGGTTAGCTTAAAGGTGTCGATCATAAGTAAAATGTAAAATAAATCATACATAAAAAGATCCACGTGTAAACGTGAAACTTTTAGATATTACAGTGATATTTACAGTCTATTATTGACTGTTTTCTTCTTTCAGTTATTAATGGTAAGAATCAAAAACCAATTAAATATAACAACATTCACATATAGTCATTGAACCTGAAATGTTAAAAGCACAGTTTATCGTTACTTTTTACTGTAGTTGTTATTTTATTTATTAACTGTATGTTTTATGATTTCTGTTGTATATCTTTCACAACTTTTAATTTTCAATACTTTAATGTCTTTAAAAATAGGTGGCAGCACATGTAAAAAGTATCTGAGATGTCAATAAATTATCTGACTTACTTTATAAATTCATAATTTCACAATTATCATATATAGAGCACTTGTTTTATTTAACTTCACGAACAATTCATAAAGTTTTCCCTCCTTTCCGTTGTTGCACTACAGAAAAATGGTTTAGTAGAGATAGACAAACATGATGGCCCTTCTTTCCTTTGCATATCCCTGTCAGACTTTTTCTTGAGTTAGGTTATCAAATATTACGTATATTTGACACTTGTACCTGATATCCTGGATCTAAATCAAAGAATGATCGATGTAATAAGGAATGTGATACTGAGCAACACATAAAGTAACATCACGACAAACTTCTAATAACGAGCTACACCCATGTGATACTATACAAAAAGAAGAAGACATTTTGTCAAAGCTAAATAAATACAGAGTATTCTGTCTGTAATATTTTTGAAATTATTAATTTTTAATATGGGATCAGATAGTTTCTGGACACCCAGTATACTATTATCCATGTCAGTTTTACTTTGGATAATTTTTATACACATCATTGGACTGTAATGGTTCAATAGAATCATGTAAGTGTACAACCAAACATGTAACTAACTTGTACGAAATAAAAGCAAAAGGCAGTTTTATATTTCACAAAAATGAACAAACTGTTTTTTTGTTAATTTAAATACAACTAAGTGATTCGTTTTTAATACAAGTATAAGAAAGTTACAAAACCCTACACTCACAAAAAACGAACTGAAACTGTCATTATAAACCACGATTTCAGAAACGTTTTGAGTTCTCGTAACCTCCACGAACTGATAAAGTTGTCATTGAAACCAAATTTAATATTTTAAAGATGTATTGAAAATTAAGTAATTAAATTAAAATTTATTTTTAAAATATACATTTCTAACTGTAAAGTTATACATCACCTACAATTCGAGAAAACGAACAAATGTCATTCTCTCTCTGTTGTTATAAGATGTAGCACTTTTAATTGCATAGGCCATCTTTATCTTAATGGCAGTATGTGATCCCTAGGTTTTTATTCAACATCTGTTCAGTATAATCAACACCAAGAGGTCCGTTTGGGAATCTCAGTTTACCGATTTACTGGAATGTAATATGGTTTAAAATTTAATTCAAACTGAAATAGATGGTGCTGTAAACTAATTTTTCATGACATCTTAAAACGCTTTCTAAGTGAATGTCGTTTCATCATCAGCGTGAAGGAAAATATTTATAATATTTGTTGCTTATTATGGAGTAAAATTTAACTGCAGACTAAAATTGGGTCAGAATGTTTGTATTTCATAAATGTGTTTTAAATATTTGATCAAATTTGAAATAACACAATATAATGTTTGGTGAAAACGTGGATCCGTTGATTTATCTCGGCTGTTGCATCGAATAAAGTAAAATAGAATAAATAAATCTTAAAACCAACCCTAATCATCGACATACATATCAAATTTTTTCTTAAACTGACTTGACTTTACGGTGTCCTCAAAAACTGAAAGCAACCCATTCTAAAGGCAAACCATCCTGTTAGAAAAATAAAACTGTCTTAGCTGAAGATGACTCCTACTTATGTCTCCTACCTCTACTATTCTCACTCTTAAATATAAAAAAAGATGACACATTAACACAGTGAATTCCTTTTGAAATCTTAATAACGTCAATCACAGCTATCCCATTCCCCAATCTCTTTTTTTTTTCAACAGATTAAGATATTTCTGTTTCTCTTTGTATGACAACTTCTCCATACTAGCACGATTCTAATAACCCTTTCCAACAATTCAACGTCTTTCCTAAAGTAAGGAGCCCAAGACTGAACACAATACTCCAGTGTGGCCTAACCAGTGCTCTTTGTAGTGAAATTATAGTCTTTTCAAGTTGTATTTAATAATTTGCTCTACCACTATCAGCAGTAAACTGATTGGACTAAAATCCCTTTTCTGTCATGACACTGTTAAGGTTATTCCATCCAAGTTATATTTGTAATTCAAATTATGTAACCACAAGCATTATCTTGCATTTATTATAATTAACGACCATCTGTATGTAACCAACCGACTAAATAAACGTAAAATAATTATCATAAATATAAACAAATTCCAGTTAATTGAAAGTAGTTCTGAATATTATTATTTATAAAAAGTAATTTAATCAATATTCAAGTTTGTTGGATGGAACATAAAACAATATTAAGTTACATGACTGTCAAATATACTGACATTTCTACCGTATCAGTTAAACAAAGACCGCAGAAACTAACAATATTTGAGGAGCTGAAATCATTAATTAGATTATTAATCTTATAATACAAAAAAGTGAGATGAACCAAAATTTCATGTTAATAGTCTTAAATAGAGGAAATATATAAACGTTTTTTTTAAATAGTTTATTTTCTTCATATGGTGCTCCGTGTTGATCTGGAATACTTCGATGGAAGTCGAAGACATGCAGAGCATGACGAGTTCTTGGTACGAAGCGAAAGAGAACTCTATAAAATGAGTTACAAAGCGTACAAGGGTGACGCAGGTGAGTTTGAACTTTATTCCATGTATAACATCCTACATTAAGAGGAAGATGTTGAAGAGGACCTGACCCTCCGGGATATGTAAATACCATTTACATTTATTATTATTTATTATGATTTATTATTAAAATATTAAATACTCAAATCTCAAGAGAGATGGAACTATCATTATCTGTTTATATGTTATTTATTAACTATTTCTATATTATTTAGGAAATTCTCTTGCTGTTCATAACAACATGATGTTCAGTACCAAGGATAAACTCAACGATAGAAACATCGGTAGTTGTGCTTAAAGCTACAAAGGTGGATGGTGGTACAATAACTGTCATTATTGTAGCCTAAACGGTTTGTATTACACACAAGATAAGGTAGATAGAACTATTATTACCTGGTATGATTGGAAAAGTGAACACAGTACACTCAAGACAAGCGAGATGAAAATAAGACTTTGCAGTTTATTATTGGTCAATAAATAATAAACAAGATCTAAATATATTATGCAAAATTGTATTTTACGTCATGCGTCATGATAGACAGATATCTTAACATATTTTATTATTTCTCTGTGTGTAATTATGTTTAGGTGAATATTTTATCACAAACAAATAAAGTGATGTTGGGGAAAGTTTATGATTGTTACTTTAATCGAATGTATTCTGAAGAACCTAAAATATTTGTGTTATAATTGAATTGTTTATCTGTAAAGTTTTATTGTCCACAAAATATTTAAGAAAAATGTCTTTAATAACCATTGAATATACATTTATAACACATTGCCTTTTGTTTCTGTTTTGTTCGTACAATCAGCAAAAATTTTCCCCTATAGATAGCGCCTAGTTAAAATGTTTAATAATATCACCAAGAACGAAACCAACTAAATACTAAATGTTTTCTAGTTAGCAGATTTTACTTGTGTGAATATTTACATGATTTTTGTGTTTCTATAAAGTATAATCTAAAACCTTCAATTATCAAAAAGCTTTTTTCATATTTTTCAAAAATTATCTCTTTAATTAAATCAACAATACTGCAAAACAAAGTTTCAAATCTCATATTTTATGTTGTTATTAGAAACAATTATTAATGTTATCTTATAAAATTAAAAATACAAAGAAGAAACAATGTAAGGTACCTTATATTTCTATAGTATCGGGTGTTCTTTTGATGTACGTTATAAAGGGGAAGTAGCCCTGTTGTTAGCATGACGATGTGTAGTTCTAAAAGTGCATGGCTAATATCTTACTTAAAAACAATTACAATTCCTATTTCATGCCGTTTTTGAGTTACAATTGTAAGGGCAAATACCAATACTATAATATTAGATTAAGGTAGTTCAAGAATTGCCGGTAGGCGGTGTTGATTACCTACATTTCTTGTAACCTTTCAAGAGAATTGTGAGTAAAGCTGACGCGAATCATTAAGATAACAACATATAAATGCGTTTTTAAATTTACACAAATGTATTATAAAACGTGATTAACAGAACGGATCAAACGTCTAAATCCAGTGTCAGTAATGTTGATGTTACTACCAACGTAAAAAAATTGAATATTCAGAGCAATGATCACGCCGCATTACAGCATCCACCAGTAAAATGCCTTAAGTTTTAAATTTGTGTTGATAAAAGCACAGCGGTATAAAAATTTATTGTGTCATATAATGAACATACACAAGTATCAATATAAACATTTCTTCCAAGAAGGACTTAGAGGATGTGGGTCAAGGGTAAATCCTCCTAACATAATATAAGTAAAAAGACTAAAATAGTGTATAATGTCAGAAGAGAAATAAGTCAGGTAACCATTTCGATGTATAAAATATATTGTAATGTTATATATCCAGACTGTAACCATATTGGCTACTTCTTAAAGTAAACTGAGTTACGTTAGTGGTTACTGAGCATTAATGTAAAATAGTAACTATTCTATATAGCTGAAAGAACCTTAATGAATAGTATTCGAAAACATCGTAGAATATGCTATATCTGAATGTCGTATTACAATTATCTTCAATCTGTACATATTACACGGAATACAATATTAGAATCATTATTACACAATAAATAATTATTTAAACAGCTCAAAAACATCTCTCTGTATTTATATATATCTGGTTCTATTCTAACACTATCATAACAAGTACAGCTGAACAATGTTTAGAGCTTCTTTTCCCACATACAGATTAACATTCCTGTGGCTTCATCTAGATTTAAACTATACAGAATTACAAAACATCTGCATGGTACTTTATTATTTCTTGACCTGAACCAACTTCCTAGTTTAACACGATGTATATATTTTTCTAATTCGATAGTTTCTGTGATTTGTAATTGAATTTTAAATTTGACCCGTCTCATAGTTTTTATATTTCTTCATCCTGAATTTTACCTTTCTACATTCTTAGTCAGTGTAAGTTTGACCACAGACCAAAGGTATTTTGTAACTCTTACATTTATCACTTTATCATGTTAGAGACGAAAGTAATGTTAAATTGATAAATCAGGTAGAGTTGAAAGCTGAATTCAATATCAGTAGAAATAAAAGTAGAAAAAATGCAATATTAAACAAGGAATATGGTCTAGGTCTAGTAATAAGAAAGTACGGGAAAGTATATTTTCTATTTCTGAATAATTTAGGCTTAGAAGGAGCCACAGTATTGTAAGTAAGTAATTTAGGTAGGAATCTTCTCAGTAACTGCTGTGTGTGGTGTCGTATTACATCGGAACATATGTAAGTTTGTTCAGGGTTAGTTTTGTTTCAAAAATCATTTAATGTGAAATATTTATTTTAACATTGTATTCCCTTCAACCGTATATATGTATATATTTTACCGTTTCAGTCTTATGAATTAGTGAAACCTGGTGAAACGAATCGATGAACGGAAACTTTTACATCTATTCGTGTTAATTGAGTACTAGCATGGTAGGCCTAAGCCTAATTACTAAACTTGATGTCAGCATTTTATATTTCAATTAGAAATGGATATAACTTGTTTTGAAACGAATAATGTTAGATAATAGTAATATAGCATGAAACTTTGTTATTTAGTGTAGATGTAATCTCAGGAAAGAAGATAAAGGATTTGTCAGAACTGCGTCAAATAATTTGATCAGAGATGACGATCTTCTAAACACTATAATTTCAGTCCTTCCAGAACAGCGACTACTAGTGAGCAGTGCTTTAACTATTACTGGCATTCAGGGAATTATTTATATATCTCTTTTTCAGAATATTCACTGAAGAAGTGGAATACGTTTTTCTTACTGTCGTATTTTAATTTTTTAGCTATTAGGTGTAGAATATTTTAAGAAATATCTTACCAACTGCATTTCCTGCAGTTATTATTTTTTGGGTATGCGGAACACCAGTGTAATATAATATTCTACGATTTTATTCAGTACCAGTGGTTAAGGTTCTTTCATGTGTGAAGAATATTTACTATTTTTCATTAATTGTCGGTAACCGCTAACATAATACAGTTTAACTTATGAATTAACCAACCGGTCCAGCATAGCCAGGTGGTTATGGCATTCGACTTGCAATCTGAGGGCCACGGGATTGAGTCTACGTCATATTAAATTGTTTGTTTTTTGGAATTTCGCACAAAGCTACTCGAGGGCTATCTGTGCTAGCCGTCCGTAATTTAGCAGTGTAAGACTAGAGGGAAGGCAGCTAGTCATCACCACCCACCGCCAACTCTTGGGCTACTTTTTTACCAACAAAAAGTGGGATTGACCGTCACATTATACACCCCCACGGCTGGGAGGGCGAGCATGTTTGGCGCTACTCGGGCGCGAATCCGCGACCCTCAGATCACATGCCAGGCCCCCATATTAGATATACTCCCCATGTTATCCCTGAGGACGTTATAATATTACGGTCAATCCAACTGTTTTTTAATAAAAACAGTAGCCCACTAGTGCACATAATCTCTGTGTAACTTTATGCGACACTCACAAACAAAGATAAATAAATTAACAAATATAATTACAGAGAATCACATTACCATAAATTCTACTCATCCAAACGAGCACCTGATGTATTTTTGTTCTGATATCACACGTTATGTCTTTTTCGCTATAATATACTATCGAGGATATGTGGGTGACCCTATACCAGGTAGAAAGATGTACCTTTGACCTACATACTCTAGAGCTCTTGTTGGAAAAGAATATTTATATTGATACTTCTGCAAAAGTCCACTATATGACACAATAAATTTTCTATACTGTTGTGCTTTCATCAACACAAGTCCAGAACTTAAAATATTTAACTGCTGACTTTTAAAATGTTGAATTATTGCTGTGAATAGATAGGTTTTAAAATTATTATATTTATTGATATTGGTAAACGATTTATAATAAAATGATAATACTCTAGCAGTCTAATTGTCTTTCAAAATATGATACAAAAGTGTTTTGTCTCTGCAATGTTTCACGTCCAGAATATTATTCAGTCTGGAGGATCTCTATCAGTATTAAACACTGTACATTTTGTATAACATTCATGTTAAAAACATGGCATCTTCAGTGTCTATACGTTCAATTGTTATATTAAATGATATATAATATTAAACTACAAATTAATTTATTCTTGGATAAGTTTAATGTCCATGATCGATTATTATATAGGACAGTTTTATTCACTTAGGATACTGGGGACCTCTGGCGGAAAAACAAACAAATTGCTATTTTTGAGAGTAAATGTTTTTCTTCGACAAATTATTGAATACCATGAAGACTGTTTCACTGATATAATTTAACTACACCAATAAAATATAAATATGTATATATAAGCTAAACTTTCTGTACATAGCTTTTAAAAGCAATCATATGCGAAATTAAAATAAATCATCCCTTACGTAGTACCATGGAAACTGAATACGGGTTTTAATAAACAGTGGTGGTGATGCCATTAGTTTAATCTTTTTCATATTTTTTTAAATTCTGTATTAGTATTCAGTATCAGTATTTTGGTATATTGAAACGACATTTGTAAAATAATCCATAATTGTAGACTTTGTAACACCAGCACTACTGACATTAATTTTAAATGTTTTGAGCCGTTGTGTTTATAATCTATATGATACATTCACGTAAAAATAAAAATTTATTAAAGAGTAACTTTTACAACGATTCACGTTTTGTTTGACGAAGTTTCAAACAAACGTATAACCTGAATTAATGTGTGAAAGATTATTTTAAAATAAGAATTAATATACTCTCAACATATCAGGAAACTTAAAATAAATAACGGAACAACAGTTCGGCACTTTAACATGTGGGCCACGCCTGTTTAGAAAATATATGACAAATGTTATACGTTAGAACACCATCGTGCAGGATAGAAACACAAGACACTCGTGTGTTGTTTAACAAGAAATGTTGGTTGTTTTATGTAGTTTTATTTTTTTGAGTTAACAATTATAATTGTTTACTAATAACAAC
>VWRL01002008.1:0-10179 GCA_011833715.1 Carcinoscorpius rotundicauda | reverse complement strand
TAACGGTAAACTAAAGCTTATTTCTTTAACATTTGAAAATATAACAATTCGTCATGTCAAATGGTTTACATAACTAGTGTTCAAACTATTACCGTGGTAGGTGTGTCCCAGATTCGGACCGAGCGACAAGTTTCGTCGGCAAATAGACATGACGAATATAGTGTAGATGAAATATCGGTACTTTATACAAACTTCCCAAAGTTGAAAATCCCTAAAGTATTACATAAAGAATACAGCGTTTAAAATATAGTAGGCCTAATAATAATAATGTACTGAGCCGATCTGAATGTACTGTTTTTCCACATTTTATTTCAGAAGAATTTTCGTTTCAATATACTGTAGTTCAAAGATTAGTTTCGAGAAACTCTAACACCAGCCATACGTGTTTTCTCTTAAATTAAAATAAAGATATGATATCTAAGGTGGCGCTTCTTAAAATATAGATTAGTAACGATCGTTTTGAAACTTTTCACAAAAACCTTTCAAAAATCTCTCCAGAAAGACTTTAATTATTGTCTCAACTATTTCAAATCTTTGCTGTGTATTTTAAGACATTTCAACATAGTGACATCTAGTGCCGTGATTTGGAGAATTACCACTTCGTCCCCGAACACAGAGTCGGTTTAAAAAGGCAGTTCTTTGAACTTAAGTCCTCAAATTAACTCTCTTTAGCTTTTTTATTTCTTTCTCCTATTTTGAGTAACACACAAGTTGCTTACGTGGCCATTTCTTCACTATGCAGACTCGTTCTCAGGGTTTTATTGTCCCCTTCAGTTCAACATTCCTTAGGACTAGGTGATTAAAATCAGTTTCTGGGAACGACCCTCTCTGATCATTTGTCCCAAGTTAGATAGAAGTCAACCACTATTTTTCCCTCAGGGCATCCAAGTAACGGAGAAACAAACAGAACTGTTCCATTTACGTGTGTGTGTGTTTCTTTGTTTCACCGACGGGTCTAAAGACAAAATTAATAACACGATGTATGGTAACATGGTTACGTTTAATATTGTGTTGCCAAAAATTGTGTAACATATATACCTTTTTAAATGTATTAATAACACAATGTATTGTAACTTGTTTCCATTACTGTCACACTGAATATTTTTATATTGCAACTTGGAATTTCACGTGCTAATAAAAAGATACTGACGCCAGAGGGAGCCTAAACTGTACGCTCATCCTCATTGCTGGTCGGAACTATCCAATCACTATTGTTGATGTACTTAACCCAACTCTATCTGGATGAAGTTGGTTACTATACACCAGAAAAACTTAAGTTTATAGTACTGTAAGTCAAATTGCATTTACGTCAATATAAACTAAGTTTTATATGTATATATATGAAAATTACATTTTCCTTATATAGCTACAAACCAACTTATGTTTATACAACTACAAAGTCTTCTGTTTATAAAACTACAAAATACCTTCTGTTTATATAAATATAAACCAACTTTTATTCATACGACTACAAACTAACATATGTTTATGTCATAAGTCCAGTTCTACAGAATTAAATTTGTGTGTAAAAACACCAACAGAATTAATATTAAAAACAATATTAAATGAAAAACTATTTGATTTTCCAGCTAGTCAAGGGAGAAAACATATTAAAGAGATGTCTTTAGTAGAAAAAACTACAATACCCATATAGAGATGTCTTTAGTAGAAAAAACTACAATACTCATATAGAGATGTCTTTAGTAGAAAAAACTACAATACCCATATAGAGATGTCTTTAGTAGAAAAAACTACAATACCCATATAGAGATGTCTTTAGTAGAAAAAACTACAATACTCATATAGAGATGTCTTTAGTAGAAAAAACTACAATACCCATACAGAGATGTCTTTAGTAGAAAAAACTACAATACCCATATAGAGATGTCTTTAGTAGAAAAAACTACAATACCCATATAGAGATGTCTTTAGTAGAAAAAAACTACAATACCCATATAGAGATGTCTTTAGTAGAAAAAAACTACAATACTCATATAGAGATGTCTTTAGTAGAAAAAACTACAATACCCATATAGAGATATCTTTAGCAGATAAAAATACAATACCCATATAGAGATGTCTTTACTAGAAAAAACTACAATACCCATATAGAGATATCTTAGCAGAAGAAAACTACAACACCCATATAGAGATGTCTTTACCAGAAAAAAACTACAATACCCATATAGAGATATTTTTAGTAGAAAAAACTACAATACCCATATAGAGATGTCTTTAGTAGAAAAAAACTACAATACTCATATAGAGATATCTTTAGTAGAAAAAAACTACAATACCCATATAGAGATTGTCTTTAGTAGAAAAAACTACAATACTCATATAGAGATATCTTTAGTAGAAAAAAACTACAATACCCATATAGAGATGTCTTTAGTAGAAAAAACTACAATAACTCATATAGAGATGTCTTTAGTAGAAAAAACTACAATACCCATACAGAGATGTCTTTAGTAGAAAAAACTACAATACCCATATAGAGATTGTCTTTAGTAGAAAAAACTACAATACCCATATAGAGATGTCTTTAGTAGAAAAACTACAATACCCATATAGAGATGTCTTTAGTAGAAAAAACTACAATACTCATATAGAGATGTCTTTAGTAGAAAAAAACTACAATACCCATATAGAGATATCTTTAGCAGATAAAATACAATACCCATATAGAGATGTCTTTACTAGAAAAAACTACAATACCCATATAGAGATATCTTAGCAGAAGAAAACTACAACACCCATATAGAGATGTCTTTACTAGAAAAAACTACAATACCCATATAGAGATATCTTAGCAGAAGAAAACTACAACACCCATATAGAGATGTCTTTACCAGAAAAAAACTACAATACCCATATAGAGATATTTTAGTAGAAAAAACTACAATACCCATATAGAGATGTCCTTTAGTAGAAAAAACTACAATACTCATATAGAGATGTCTTTAGTAGAAAAAACTACAATACCCATATAGAGATATCTTTAGCAGATAAAAATACAATACCCATATAGAGATGTCTTTAGTAGAAAAAACTACAATACCCATATAGAGATGTCTTTAGTAGAAAAAACTACAATACCCATATATAGATATTTTAGTAGAAAAAACTACAATACCCATATAGAGATATCTTTACGAGATAAAATACAATACCCCATATAGAGATGTCTTTACTAGAAAAAACTACAATACCCATATAGAGATGTCTTTAGTAGAAAAACTACAATACCCATATAGAGATGTCTTTAGTAGAAAAAACTACAATACCATATAGAGATGTCTTTAGTAGAAAAAACTACAATACCCATATAGAGATATCTTTAGCAGATAAAAATACAATACCCATATAGAGATGTCTTTACTAGAAAAAACTACAATACCCATATAGAGATATCTTAGCAGAAGAAACTACAACACCCATATAGAGATGTCTTTACTAGAAAAAACTACAATACCCATATAGAGATATCTTAGCAGAAGAAAACTACAACACCCATGATAGAGATGTCTTTACCAGAAAAAAACTACAATACCCATATAGAGATATTTTAGTAGAAAAAAACTACAATACCCATATAGAGAGTCTTTAGTAGAAAAAACTACAATACCCATATAGAGATGTCTTTAGTAGAAAAAACTACAATACTCATATAGGAGATGTCTTTAGTAGAAAAAACTACCATACCCATATAGAGATATCTTTAGCAGATAAAAATACAATACCCATATAGAGATGTCTTTAGTAAGAAAAAACTACAATACCCATATAGAGATGTCTTTAGTAGAAAAACTACAATACCCATATATAGATATTTAGTAGAAAAACTACAATACCATATAGAGATATCTTTAGCAGATAAAAATACAATACCCATATAGAGATGTCTTTACTAGATAAAAACTACAATAACCCCTAGTAGAGATGTCTTTACCAGAAAAAACTACAATACCCATATAGAGATATTTTTAGTAGAAAAAACTACAATACCCATATAGAGATGTCTTTAGTAGAAAAAACTACAATACCCATATAGAGATGTCTTTAGTAGAAAAAACTACAATACCCATATAGAGATGTCTTTAGTAGAAAAAACTACAATACCCATATATAGATATTTTAGTAGAAAAAACTACAATACCCATATAGAGATGTCTTTAGTAGAAGAAAACTACAATACCCATAAAGAGATGTCTTTAGTAGAAAAAAACTACAAAACTCAGATAGAGATTTCTTTAGTAGAAAAAACCACAATACCCATATAGAGATGTCTATAAAAGAAAAAAACTACAATACCCATCTAGAGATATCTTGAGTAGAAAAAAACTACAATACCCATACAGAGATGTATTTAACAGAAAAAAACGACAATACCCATATAAAAATATCTTTAGTAGAAGAAAACTACAACACCCATATAGAGATGTCTTTAGTTGAAAAAAACTACAATACCCATATCTCTAGATATCGTCAGTAAAAAAAAGTACAATACCAATATAGAGATATCTTTAACAGAAAAAGTACAATACCCATATAAAGATGTCTTTTGTAGAAAAAACTACAATACCCATATAGAGACATCTTTAGTAGAAAAAAGTACAATACCCATATAGAGATGTCTTTAGAGAAAAAAACTACAATACCCATATAGAGATGTCTTTAGTAGAAAAACTACAATACGCATATAGAGATGTGTTTTGTAGAAAGAAACTACAATACCCATATACAGATGTCTTTAGTAGAAAAACTACAATACCCATATAGAGATATCTTTAGTAGAAAAAACTACAATACCCATATAGAGATATCTTTATAGAAAAAACTACATAAACATACAGAGACATCTTGGTTGAAAAAAATGACATAAACAAATAGAGACAAATTTACTAGAGAAAAAACGACATAAACAAAAGCGAGATCTTTAGTGGAGAAAAAAACGACATAAACATACAGAGATATCTTTAGTAGAAAAAAACTACAATACCCATATAGAGATGTCTTTAGTACAAAAACTACGATTCCCATATAGAGATATCTTTAGTAGAAAAAAACTACAATTCCCATATAGATATTTACTAGAAAAAACTACAATACCCACATAGAAATGACTTTAGTAGAAAAAACCACAATACCCATATAGAGATGTCTTTTGTAGAAAAACTACAATGCCCATATAGAGACATCTTTCGTAGAAAAAACCCACAACCCGTATAGAGATATCTTTAGTAGAAAAAACCCACAATACCCGCATAGAGATGTCTTTAGTAGAGAAAACTACAATACCCATATAGAGATATTTTAGTAGAAAAAACTACAAAAACATATTGAGACATATTTAGTAGAGAAAAAACGACATAAACATACAGAGACGTCTTTAATGAGGAGAAAAACGACATAAACGTTTAGAGACATCTTTAGTAGAGTAAAAAGGACATAAACATTTAGAGACATCTTTAGTAGAAAAACTACAATACCCACATAGAGATATCTTTAGTAGAAAAAAGTACAATACCCATATAGAGATGTCTTTAGCAGAAAAACTACTACACCCATATAGAGATGTCTTTAGTAGAAAAACTACAATACGCATATAGAGATGTGTTTGTAGAAAGAAACTGCAATACCCATGTAGAGATGTCTTAGTAGAGAAAACTACAATACCCATATAGAGATGTCTTTAGTAGAAGAAAACTACAATACCTATATAGAGATGTTTTAGTAGAAAAATCTACAAACCCACATAGAGATATCTTTTGTAGAAGAAAAACACAATACCCATATAGAGATGTCTTTAGTAGAAGAAAACTACAATTCCGATATAGAGATGTTTTTAATAGAAAAACCACAATACTTATATAGAGATATCTTTAGTAGAAGAAAACTAGAACACCTATATAGAGTTGTCTTTGGCTGAAAAAGCGAAAAAAGCCATCTTGAGATGTCTTTAGTAGAAAAAACTACAATACCCATATTGAAATATTTAGTAGAAAAAATTACAATACCCATATAGAGATATCTTTAGTAGAAAAACTACAATTCTCATACAGAAATATCTTTAGTGAGAAGAAAAATACAATACCCATATAAAAATGTCTTTAGTTCAAGTAAGCTACAATACCCATATAGGGATGTCTTTAGTTGAAAAAAACTACAATACCCATATAGGGATATCTTTTGTAGAAAAACCACAATACTCATATAAAAATGTCTTGAGTAGAAAAACTACTAATCCATAAGAGATGTCTTCAGTAGAAATAATTACAATACCCATATGGAGAAGTCTTTTGTAGAAAAAACTATAATTCCCCTATAGAGATGTCTTTAGTGGAAGAAAACTACAATACCCAAAAAGAGATATCTTTAATAGAAAAACTACAATTTTTATATACATATAATTTTACCAGAAAAAGTACAATACCCATGTAGAGATGACTTTAGTAGAAGAAAACTAAAATACCCATATAGAGATGTCTTTAGCAGAAAAACCACAATAGCTATATAGAGATATCTTTTAGAGAAAAAAAACTATAATTCCCACATAGATATTTTACTCGAAAAAACTTCAATACCCACATAGAGATGTCTTTAGTCGAAGAAAAGTACAATACCCACATAGAGATGTCTTTAGTAGAAAAAGTAATATACCCATTTCTAGATGTCTTTAGTAGAAGTAAACTACAATATCCATATAGAGATGTCTTTAGTAGAAAAAAACTACAATACCCAAAAGGAGATCTCTTGATAGAAGAAAACTACAATACCCATATAGAGTTCTCTTTAGTAGAAGAAAATTACAAGACCCATATAGAGATATCTTTAGTAGAAGAAAACTACAACACCCATATAGAGATGTCTTTAGTAGAAAAAACTACAATACCCATAAAGAAATGTCTTTAGTAGAAAAAACTACAATACCCATATAGAGATGTCTTGAGAAGAAAAAACCACAATACCCATATAGAGATGTCTTTACCAGAAAAAACTACAATACCCACATAGAGATACTTTTAGTAGAAAAACTACAATACGCATAAAGAGATGTTTGGTAGAGAAAAACTACAATACCCATACAGAGATCTCTTTAGAAGAAGAACACTACAACACCAATAAAGAGATCTTCAAGTAGAAGACTAAGAAAACAATACCCATATAGGGTTGTCTTTAGTAGAAAAAACTACAATTCCCATAAAGAAATATCTTTAGTACAAAAAACTACAAAACCATATAGACATATCTTTAGTAGAAAAAAACTATAAAACCCATATAGAGATATCTTTAGCAAAATAAAACCACGATACCCATATAAAGATCTCAAAAAGAGAAAAACTACAATACCCACATAGAAATTTTTTAATGGAAAAAACTACAATTCCCATATAGAGATATCTTTGGTAGAAAAAAAACTATATAAACATAAAGAACTATTTTTAGTGGAGGAAAACGACATAAACATATAGAGATATCTTTAGTTTCGAAAAAACGATATAAACATATAAAGACATCTTTAGTGAAGAAAAAACGACCTAAACATATAGAAACATCTTTAGTAGGGAAAAACGATATAAACTTACAGAGATATCTTTAGCAGAGAAAAAACGACATTAACATTCAGAAATATCTTTAGTAAAAAAAAAGTGCAATACCCAAATAGAGATGTCTTCAAGAGAAAAAACTACAATTCCCATATAGAGATTTTGTAGTAGAAAAATTACAATTCCCTTATAGAGATTTTTACCAAAAAAATAACTACAATACCCATATAGAGATGTTTTTAGTAGAAAAACTACAATACCCATATACAGATATCTTTAATTGAAAAACTAAAATTCCCATATAGAGATATTTTTACTAGAAAAAAGTACAATAACCATACAGAGATGTCTTCAGAAGAAAAAAACTACAATACCTATACAGAGATGTCTTTAATGGAAGGAAACTACAATACCCATATAGAGATGTCTTTAGTAGAAAAAAACTACAATACCCATGTAGAGATGTCTTTAGTAGAGAAAACTACAATACCTATATTGAGATATCTTTAGTAAAAAAATCTACAAACCCATAGAGATATCTTTTGTAGAAGAAAAATACAATACCCATATAGAGATGTCTTGAGTAGAAAAACTACAATACCCATATTGAAATATCTTTAGTAGAAAAAATTACAATAGCCATATAGAGATATCTTTAGTAGAAAAACTACAATTCCCATACAGAAATATCTTTAGTAGAAGAAAACTACAATACCCATAAAAAGATGTATTTAGTGGAAAAAACTACAATACCCATATCTCTAGATATCTTTAGTGGAAAAAATTACAATACCCACATAGAGATATCTTTAGTGGAAATATTACAACACCCACATAGAGATATCTTTAGTAGAAAAACTACAATACCCATATAGAAATGTCTTTTGTAGAAAAACTACAATACCCATACAGAGATGTCTTTAGTAGAATAAAACTACAATTCCCATATAGAAATATCTTTAGTACAAAAAACTACAAAACCATATAGACATATATTTACTAGAAAAAACTATAATACCCATATAGAGATATCTTTAGCAAAAGAAAACTACAATACCCATATAGAGATCTCTTAAGTAGAAGAAAACTACAATTCCCATAGAGAGATATCTTTGGTAGACAAAATTACATAAACATATAGAGACATCTTTAGTAGAGAAAAAACGACATAAACATAAAGAAACATTTTTAGTGGAGGAAAACGACATGAACATATAGAGATATCTTTAGTTTCGAAAAAAAACGACATAAATATATAAAGTCATCTTTAGTTTCGAGAAAACGACATAAACATATAGAAACATCTTTAGTGAAAAAAAAAACATATACATCAAGAGACATCTTTAGTGGAGAAAAAACGACATAAACATACAGAGACATCTTTAGTGGAGAAAAAACGACATAAACATACAGATATCTTTAGTAGAGAAAAAAACGACATAAACATACAGAGATATCTTTAGTAGAAAAAACTACAATACCCATATAGAGATGTCTTTTGTAGAAAAACTACAATGCCCATATAGAGACATCTTTCGTAGAAAAAACCCACAACACCCGTATAGAGATATCTTTAGTAGAAAAAACCCACAATACCCGCATAGAGATGTTTTTAGTAGAGAAAACTACAATACCCATATAGAGATATCTTTAGTAGAAAAAACTACAAAAACATATTGAGACATATTTAGTAGAGAAAAACGACATAAACATACAGAGACGTCTTTAGTAGAGAAAAACGACATAAACGTTTAGAGATATCTTTAGTAGAGAAAAACGACATAAACATATAGAGACATCTTTAGTAGAGTAAAAAGGACATAATCATTTAGAGACATAGTTAGTAGAAAAACTACAATACCCACATAGAGATATCTTTAGTAGAAAAAACTACAATACCCATATAGAGATGTCTTTAGCAGAAAAACTACTACACCCATATAGAGATGTCTTTAGTAGAAAAACTACAATACGCATATAGAGATGTGTTTTGTAGAAAGAAACTGCAATACCCATGTAGAGATGTCTTAGTAGAGAAAACTACAATACCCATATAGAGATGTCTTTAGTAGAAGAAAACTACAATACCTATATAGAGATGTTTTAGTAGAAAAAAACTAATAAACATACAGAGATGTCTTTAGTAGAAAAAACTATAATAAACATACAGAGATGTCTTTAGTAGAAAAAACTACAATACCCATATAGAGATGTCTTTAGTAGAAGAAAACTACAATACCCATATGAGATATCTTTAGTGGAAGAAAACTACAACACCCATATAGAGATGTCTTTGTAGAAAAATCTACAAACCCACATAGAGATATCTTTTGTAGAAGAAAAATACAATACCCATATAGAGATGTCTTGAGTAGAAAAAACTACAATACCCATATTGAAATATCTTTAGTAGAAAAATTACAATAGCCATATAGAGATATCTTTAGTAGAAAAACTACAATTCCCATACAGAAATATCTTTAGTAGAAGAAAACTACAATACCCATAAAAAGATGTATTTAGTGGAAAAAACTACAATACCCATATCTCTAGATATCTTTAGTGGAAAAAATTACAATACCCACATAGAGATATCTTTAGTGGAAATATTACAACACCCACATAGAGA
>VWRL01002005.1:0-10290 GCA_011833715.1 Carcinoscorpius rotundicauda | reverse complement strand
TAGTCACAGTGTAGTATACTGTCAGCTAGTCATAGTGTAATGTACTGTCAACTAGTCACAGTGTAATGTACTGTCAACTAGTTACAGTGTATTATACTGCCAACTAGTCATAGTGTAGTGTACTGTCAGCTAGTCACAGTGTAGATACTGTTAGCTAGTCATAGTGTAGTGTACTGTCAACTAGTCACAATGGTAGTACACTGTCAACTAGTCATAGTGTAATGTACTGTCAACTAGTCCTATCAAGGTTGGTACACTGTCACTAGTCATAGTGTAGTATACTGTCAACTAGTCACATAGTACTGTAATAGTGATACTGTCAACTAGTCACAGTGTAGTATACTGTCAGCTAGTCATAGTGGTACATGTACTGTCACACTAGTCACAGTGTAATGTACTGTCACTAGTCACAGTGTAGTATATAACTAGTCGTGAGTCGCTAGTCATAGTGTAATGTACTGTCAACTAGTCACAGTGTATGTAACTGCCAACTAGTCATAGTGTAGTGTATTGTCAGCTAGTCACAGTGTAGTTTACTGTCAGCTAGTCATAGTGTAATGTACTGTCAACTATCACAAGGTAGTACACTGTCAACTAGTCATAGTGTATTATACTTCCAACTAGTCATAGTGTAAGTGTACTGCGACTAGTCACAGTGTAGTATACTGTCCAGCTATGTACTAGTCTAGTGTAATGTACTGTCACACTAGTCACAGTATTAGTATACTGTCAACTAGTCACAGTGTAGTATACGTATTATTCAGCTAGTCATAGTGTAATGTACTGTCAGCTAGTCACAGTGAGTATACTGTCAGCTAGTCATAGTGTAATGTACTGTCAACTAGTCACAGTGTAATGTACTGTCAACTAGTCACAGTGTATGTTACTGTCAACTAGTATAGTGTAGTATACTGTCAGCTAGTCACAGTGTATATGTACTGTCCACTAATTATAGTGTAATGTACTGCGAACTAGTACAGTGTATTATTGTCACTAGTCACAGTGTAATGTACTGTCAACTAGTCACAGTGTATTATACTGCCAACTAGTCATAGTGTAGTTACTGTCAGCTAGTCTCAGTGTAGTATACTGTCAACTAGTCACAGTGTAGTATACTGTCACTAGTCAATGTAATGTACTGTCGCTAGTCACAGTGAGTATACTGTCAGCTAGTCATAGTGTATGTACTGTCAAATAGTCACAGTGTAGTAACTGTCAACTAGTCATAGTGTATTATACTTCCAACTAGTCATAGTGTAATGTACTGCGAACTAGTCACATGTGATATGTCATACTATTAATCACTGTAACTAGTCACAGTGTAATGTACTGTCCAACTAGTCATAGTGTGTAGTACTGTCGACTAGTCACAGTGTAGTGTACTGTCAACTAGTCACGGTGTAATGTACTGTAAACAACTCACAGTGTAGTATACTGTCAGCTAGTCATAGTGTAAAGTACTGTAAGCTAGTCACAGTGTAGTATATTGTCAGCTAGTCACAGTGTAATGTACTGTCCACAAGTCACAGTGTTATTATATCATGCCAACTACTGTCATCACTGTAATGTACTGTCAACTAGTCACATGTGTAGTATACTGTCATAGAACTAGTCACAGTGTAGTAACTGTCAACTAGTCACAGTGTAGTATACTGTCCACAAGTCACAGTGTAATGTACTGTCAACTAGTCCACAGTGTAATGTACTGTCAACTAGTCCACAGTGTATTATACTGCCAACTAGTCATAGTGTAATTACTGTCACTAGTCACAGTGTAATGTACTGTCAACTAGTCACAGTGTAATGTACTGTCAACTAGTCACTGTGTAGTATACTGTCAACTAGTCACCGTGTAATGTACTGCGAACTAGTCACAGTGTAGTATACTGTCAACTAGTCATAGTGTATTATACTTCCAACTAGTCACAGTGTAATGTACTGTCAACTAGTCACAATGTTGTATACTGTCAGCTAGTCATAGTGTAATGTACTGTCAGCTAGTCAGAGTGAGTATACTGTCAGCTAGTCACAGTGTAATGTACTGTTCACTAGTCACAGTGTAGTATACTGTCAACTAGTCACAGTGTATGTATATACTGTCAGCTAGTCATAGTGTAATGTACTGTCAACTAGTCATAGTGTAATGTACTGTCAGCTAGTCACAGCGTAGTATACTGTCAGCTAGTCATAGTGTAGTGTACTCTCAACTAGTCACAAGGTAGTACACTGTCAACTAGTCACAGAGTATTACACTGTCAGCTAGTCACAGTGTAATGTACTGTCCACTAGTCACAGTGTAGTATACTGTCAACTAGTCACAGTGTAGTATACTGTCAGCTAGTCATAGTGTAATGTACTGTCAACTAGTCACAGTGTAATGTACTGTCAACTAGTTACAGTGTATTATACTGCCAACTAGTCATAGTGTAGTGTACTGTCAGCTAGTCACAGTGTAGTATACTGTCAGCTAGTCATAGTGTAGTGTACTGTCAACTAGTCACAAGGTAGTACACTGTCAACTAGTCATAGTGTAATGTACTGTCAACTAGTCACAAGGTGGTACACTGTCAATTAGTCATAGTGTAGTATACTGTCAAGTAGTCACAGTGTAATGTACTGTCCACTAGTCACAGTGTAGTATATTGTCAACTAGTCACAGTGTAGTATACTGTCAGCTAGTCATAGTGTAATGTACTGTCAACTAGTCATAGTGTAGTGTACTGTCAGCTAGTCACAGTGTAGTATACTGTCAGCTAGTCATAGTGTAGTGTACTGTCAACTAGTCACAAGGTAGTACACTGTCAACTAGTCACAGAGTATTACACTGTCAACTAGTCATAGTGTAATGTACTGTCAACTAGTCACAGTGAATATACTGTCAGCTAGTCACAGTTTAATGTACTGTCCACTAGTCACAGTGTAGTATACTGTCAACTAGTCACAGTGTAGTATACTGTCAGCTAGTCATAGTGTAATGTACTGTCAACTAGTCACAGTGTAATGTACTGTCAACTAGTTACAGTGTATTATACTGCCAACTAGTCATAGTGTAGTGTACTGTCAGCTAGTCACAGTGTAGTATACTGTCAGCTAGTCATAGTGTAGTGTACTGTCAACTAGTCATAGTGTAATTACTGTCAACTAGTCACAGTGTAATGTACTGTCAACTAGTCACAGTGTATTATACTGCCAACTAGTCATAGTGTAGTGTACTGTCAGCTAGTCACAGTGTAGTATACTGTCAGCTAGTCATAGTGTAGTGTACTGTCAACTAGTCACAAGGTAGTACACTGTCAACTAGTCACAGAGTATTACACTGTCAACTAGTCATAGTGTAATGTACTGTCAACTAGTCACAGTGAATATACTGTCAGCTAGTCACAGTGTAATGTACTGTCCACTAGTCACAGTGTAGTATACTGTCAACTAGTCACAGTGTAGTATACTGTCAGCTAGTCATAGTGTAATGTACTGTCAACTAGTCACAGTGTAATGTACTGTCAAGTAGTTACAGTGTATTATACTGCCAACTAGTCATAGTGTAGTGTACTGTCAGCTAGTCACAGTGTAGTATACTGTCAGCTAGTCATAGTGTAGTGTACTGTCAACTAGTCATAGTGTAATTACTGTCAACTAGTCACAGTGTAATGTACTGTCAACTAGTCACAGTGTATTATACTGCCAACTAGTCATAGTGTAGTGTACTGTCAGCTAGTCACAGTGTAGTATACTGTCAGCTAGTCATAGTGTAGTGTACTGTCAACTAGTCACAAGGTAGTACACTGTCAACTAGTCATAGTGTAATGTACTGTCAACTAGTCACAAGGTGGTACACTGTCAATTAGTCATAGTGTAGTATACTGTCAAGTAGTCACAGTGTAATGTACTGTCCACTAGTCACAGTGTAGTATACTGTCAACTAGTCACAGTGTAGTATACTGTCAGCTAGTCATAGTGTAATGTACTGTCAACTAGTCACAGTGTAATGTACTGTCAACTAGTTACAGTGTATTATACTGCCAACTAGTCATAGTGTAGTGTACTGTCAGCTAGTCACAGTGTAGTATACTGTCAGCTAGTCATAGTGTAGTGTACTGTCAACTAGTCACAAGGTAGTACACTGTCAACTAGTCATAGTGTAATGTACTGTCAACTAGTCACAAGGTGGTACACTGTCAACTAGTCATAGTGTAGTATACTGTCAACTAGTCACAGTGTAATGTACTGTCAACTAGTCACAGTGTAGTATACTGTCAGCTAGTCATAGTGTAATGTACTGTCAACTAGTCACAGTGTAATGTACTGTCAACTAGTCACAGTGTAGTATACTGTCAGCCAGTCATAGTGTAATGTACTGTCAACTAGTCACAGTGTATTATACTGCCAACTAGTCATAGTGTAGTGTATTGTCAGCTAGTCACAGTGTAGTTTACTGTCAGCTAGTCATAGTGTAATGTACTGTCAACTATTCACAAGGTAGTACACTCTCAACTAGTCACAGTGTAGTATACTGTCAGCTAGTCACAGTGTAATGTACTGTCAACTAGTCACAGTTTAGTATACTGTCAACTAGTCACAGTGTAGTATACTTTCAGCTAGTCATAGTGTAATGTACTGTCAGCTAGTCACAGTGAGTATACTGTCAGCTAGTCATAGTGTAATGTACTGTCAACTAGTCACAGTGTAATGTACTGTCAACTAGTCACAGTGTAATGTACTGTCAACTAGTAATAGTGTAGTATACTGTCAGCTAGTCACAGTGTAATGTACTGTCCACTAATTATAGTGTAATGTACTGCGAACTAGTCACAGTGTAGTATATTGTCAGCTAGTCACAGTGTAATGTACTGTCAACTAGTCACAGTGTATTATACTGCCAACTAGTCATAGTGTAGTTTACTGTCAGCTAGTCTCAGTGTAGTATACTGTCAACTAGTCACAGTGCAGTATACTGTCAGCTAGTCATAATGTAATGTACTGTCGGCTAGTCACAGTGAGTATACTGTCAGCTAGTCATAGTGTAATGTACTGTCAAATAGTCACAGTGTAGTACACTGTCAACTAGTCATAGTGTATTATACTTCCAACTAGTCATAGTGTATTATACTTCCAACTAGTCATAGTGTAATGTACTGCGAACTAGTCACAGTGTAGTATACTTTCAGCTAGTCACAGTGTAATGTACTGTCCACTAGTCATAGTGTAGTATACTGTCGACTAGTCACAGTGTAGTGTACTGTCAGCTAGTCACAGTGTAGTTTACTGTCAACTAGTCACAGTGTAGTATACTGTCAGCTAGTCACAATGTAGTATACTGTCAACTAGTCACAGTGTAGTATATTGTCAGCTAGTCACAGTGTAATGTACTGTCAACTAGTCACAGTGTATTATACTGCCAACTAGTCACACTGTAATGTACTGTCAACTAGTCACAGTGTAGTATACTGTCAGCTAGTCACAGTGTAGTATACTGTCAACTAGTCACAGTGTAGTATACTGTCCACAAGTCACAGTGTAATGTACTGTCAACTAGTCACAGTGTAATGTACTGTCAACTAGTCACAGTGTATTATACTGCCAACTAGTCATAGTGTAATTACTGTCAACTAGTCACAGTGTAATGTACTGTCAACTAGTCACAGTGTAATGTACTGTCAACTAGTCACTGTGTAGTATACTGTCAACTAGTCACCGTGTAATGTACTACGAACTAGTCACAGTGTAGTATACTGTCAACTAGTCATAGTGTATTATACTTCCAACTAGTCACAGTGTAATGTACTGTCAACTAGTCACAATGTTGTATACTGTCAGCTAGTCATAGTGTAATGTACTGTCAGCTAGTCAGAGTGAGTATACTGTCAGCTAGTCACAGTGTAATGTACTGTTCACTAGTCACAGTGTAGTATACTGTCAACTAGTCACAGTGTAGTATACTGTCAGCTAGTCATAGTGTAATGTACTGTCAACTAGTCATAGTGTAATGTACTGTCAGCTAGTCACAGTGTAGTATACTGTCAGCTAGTCATAGTGTAGTGTACTCTCAACTAGTCACAAGGTAGTACACTGTCAACTAGTCACAGAGTATTACACTGTCAGCTAGTCACAGTGTAATGTACTGTCCACTAGTCACAGTGTAGTATACTGTCAACTAGTCACAGTGTAGTGTACTGTCAGCTAGTCATAGTGTAATGTACTGTCAACTAGTCACAGTGTAATGTACTGTCAACTAGTTACAGTGTATTATACTGCCAACTAGTCATAGTGTAGTGTACTGTCAGCTAGTCACAGTGTAGTATACTGTCAGCTAGTCATAGTGTAGTGTACTGTCAACTAGTCACAAGGTAGTACACTGTCAACTAGTCATAGTGTAATGTACTGTCAACTAGTCACAAGGTGGTACACTGTCAATTAGTCATAGTGTAGTATACTGTCAAGTAGTCACAGTGTAATGTACTGTCCACTAGTCACAGTGTAGTATACTGTCAACTAGTCACAGTGTAGTATACTGTCAGCTAGTCATAGTGTAATGTACTGTCAACTAGTCATAGTGTAGTGTACTGTCAGCTAGTCACAGTGTAGTATACTGTCAGCTAGTCATAGTGTAGTGTACTGTCAACTAGTCACAAGGTAGTACACTGTCAACTAGTCACAGAGTATTACACTGTCAACTAGTCATAGTGTAATGTACTGTCAACTAGTCACAGTGAATATACTGTCAGATAGTCACAGTTTAATGTACTGTCCACTAGTCACAGTGTAGTATACTGTCAACTAGTCACAGTGTAGTATACTGTCAGCTAGTCATAGTGTAATGTACTGTCAACTAGTCACAGTGTAATGTACTGTCAACTAGTTACAATGTATTATACTGCCAACTAGTCATAGTGTAGTGTACTGTCAGCTAGTCACAGTGTAGTATACTGTCAGCTAGTCATAGTGTAGTGTACTGTCAACTAGTCATAGTGTAATTACTGTCAACTAGTCACAGTGTAATGTACTGTCAACTAGTCACAGTGTATTATACTGCCAACTAGTCATAGTGTAGTGTACTGTCAGCTAGTCACAGTGTAGTATACTGTCAGCTAGTCATAGTGTAGTGTACTGTCAACTAGTCACAAGGTAGTACACTGTCAACTAGTCATAGTGTAATGTACTGTCAACTAGTCACAGGGTGGTACACTGTCAACTAGTCATAGTGTAGTATACTGTCAACTAGTCACAGTGTAATGTACTGTCAACTAGTCACAGTGTAGTATACTGTCAGCTAGTCATAGTGTAATGTACTGTCAACTAGTCACAGTGTAATGTACTGTCAACTAGTCACAGTGTATTATACTGCCAACTAGTCATAGTGTAATGTACTGTCAACTAGTCACAGTGTAATGTACTGTCAACTAGTCACAGTGTAGTATACTGTCAGCTAGTCATAGTGTAATCTACTGTCAACTAGTCACAGTGTAATGTATTGTCAACTAGTCACAGTGTATTATACTGCCAACTAGTCACACTGTAATGTACTGTCAACTAGTCACAGTGTAGTATACTGTCAGCTAGTCACAGTGTAGTATACTGTCAACTAGTCACAGTGTAGTATACTGTCAGCTAGTCACAGTGTAGTATACTGTCAACTAGTCACAGTGTAATGTACTGTCAACTAGTCACAAGGTAGTACACTGTCAACTAGTCATAGTGTAATGTACTGTCAACTAGTCACAAGGTGGTACACTGTCAATTAGTCATAGTGTAGTATACTGTCAAGTAGTCACAGTGTAATGTACTGTTCACTAGTCACAGTGTAGTATACTGTCAACTAGTCACAGTGTAGTATACTGTCAGCTAGTCATAGTGTAATGTACTGTCAACTAGTCATAGTGTAGTGTACTGTCAGCTAGTCACAGTGTAGTATACTGTCAGCTAGTCATAGTGTAGTGTACTGTCAACTAGTCACAAGGTAGTACACTGTCAACTAGTCACAGAGTATTACACTGTCAACTAGTCATAGTGTAATGTACTGTCAACTAGTCACAGTGAATATACTGTCAGCTAGTCACAGTGTAATGTACTGTCCACTAGTCACAGTAAAGTATACTGTCAACTAGTCACAGTGTAGTATACTGTCAGCTAGTCATAGTGTAATGTACTGTCAACTAGTCACAGTGTAATGTACTGTCAACTAGTTACAGTGTATTATACTGCCAACTAGTCATAGTGTAGTGTACTGTCAGCTAGTCACAGTGTAGTATACTGTCAGCTAGTCATAGTGTAGTGTACTGTCAACTAGTCATAGTGTAATTACTGTCAACTAGTCACAGTGTAATGTACTGTCAACTAGTCACAGTGTATTATACTGCCAACTAGTCATAGTGTAGTGTACTGTCAGCTAGTCACAGTGTAGTATACTGTCAGCTAGTCATAGTGTAGTGTACTGTCAACTAGTCACAAGGTAGTACACTGTCAACTAGTCATAGTGTAATGTACTTTCAACTAGTCACAAGGTGGTACACTGTCAACTAGTCATAGTGTAGTATACTGTCAACTAGTCACAGTGTAATGTACTGTCAACTAGTCACAGTGTAGTATACTGTCAGCTAGTCATAGTGTAATGTACTGTCAACTAGTCACAGTGTAATGTACTGTCAACTAGTCACAGTGTATTATACTGCCAACTAGTCATAGTGTAATGTACTGTCAACTAGTCACAGTGTAATGTACTGTCAACTAGTCACAGTGTAGTATACTGTCAGCTAGTCATAGTGTAATCTACTGTCAACTAGTCACAGTGTAATGTATTGTCAACTAGTCACAGTGTATTATACTGCCAACTAGTCACACTGTAATGTACTGTCAACTAGTCACAGTGTAGTATACTGTCAGCTAGTCACAGTGTAGTATACTGTCAACTAGTCACAGTGTAGTATACTGTCAGCTAGTCACAGTGTAGTATACTGTCAACTAGTCACAGTGTAGTATACTGTCCACAAGTCACAGTGTAATGTACTGTCAACTAGTCACAGTGTAATGTACTGTCAACTAGTCACAGTGTATTATACTGCCAACTAGTCATAGTGTAATTACTGTCAACTAGTCACAGTGTAATGTACTGTCAACTAGTCACAGTGTAGTATACTGTCAGCTAGTCATAGTGTAATGTACTGTCAACTAGTCACAGTGTATTATACTGCCAACTAGTCATAGTGTAGTGTATTGTCAGCTAGTCACAGTGTAGTATTTTGTCAGCTAGTCATAGTGTAATGTACTGTCAACTAGTCACAGTGTAGTATACTGTCAGCTAGTCACAGTGTAATGTACTGTCAACTAGTCACAGTTTAGTATACTGTCAACTAGTCACAGTGTAGTATACTTTCAGCTAGTCATAGTGTAATGTACTGTCAGCTAGTCACAGTGAGTATACTGTCAGCTAGTCATAGTGTAATGTACTGTGAACTAGTCACAGTGTAATGTACTGTCAATTAGTCACAGTGTAATGTACTGTCAACTAGTAATAGTGTAGTATACTGTCAGCTAATCACAGTGTAATGTACTATCCACTAATTATAGTGTAATGTACTGCGAACTAGTCACAGTGTAGTATATTGTCAGCTAGTCACAGTGTAATGTACTGTCCACAAGTCACAGTGTAGTGTACTGTCAACTAGTCACAGTGTAGTATACTGTCAGCTAGTCACAGTGTAGTATACTCTCAGCTAGTCACAGTGTAGTATACTCTCAGCTAGTCATATTGTAATGTACTGTCAGCTAGTCACAGTGAGTATACTGTCAGCTAGTCATAGTGTAATGTACTGTCAACTAGTCACAGTGTAGTACATGGTCAACTAGTCATAGTGTATTATATTTCCAACTAGTCATAGTGTAATGTACTGCGAACTAGTCACAGTGTAGTATACTGTCAGCTAGTCACAGTGTAATGTACTGTCCACTAGTCATAGTGTAGTATACTGTCGACTAGTCACAGTGTAGTGTACTGTCAGCTAGTCACAGTGTAGTTTACTGTCAACTAGTCACAGTGTAGTATACTGTCAGCTAGTCACAGTGTAGTATACTGTCAACTAGTCACAGTGTAGTATACTTTCAGCTAGTCATAGTGTAATGTACTGTCAACTAGTCACAGTGTATTATACTGCCAACTAGTCATAGTGTAGTGTATTGTCAGCTAGTCACAGTGTAGTATACTGTCAGCTAGTCATAGTGTAATGTACTGTCAACTATTCACAAGGTAGTACACTGTCAACTAGTCACAGAGTATTACACTGTCAACTAGTCATAGTG
>VWRL01002004.1:0-10380 GCA_011833715.1 Carcinoscorpius rotundicauda | reverse complement strand
TTTAAAACAACAACTTTCATCACAAAATATTAGGTGAACTCTGAAGGTGTGCACCTGGGTGGGTATTATTATTTATCTCATCTACATGCGTGTGCGCAATCGCATACGCATATTTTAAAAAGACAACCTTACGAAATATCTTACATGAAAGAAATTTTTGTTTGTTTATAGGAAAAGAAAATATTTTAAATATTTTTGGCTGCTTTCTAACTAAAATAGTTTCAGAGTACACACGCTTACATAAACATTTAGAAACCTAATAACCCCAACTAAGCCGGGTACTTTCTCTAGTAAATGATATTTTAGTGTAAAAGAAAGTAATCATTTAGAGTAAGTGAAAGTAAACGTTCAGTGTAAAATAATGTAATAATATCATCATTATTATCCGAAACCAGGTAGGTCTAGAACGTATCTGTACAGAAGGAGTAATAATTTACAGTAAAAGAAAATGTTAGACAACTGCAAGAATAAATACTAGTTTAGTGTAAATGTGAGCATTAGCTTAACATAAGAGTAAGTGCCACAAAACTACCATTCAAGAGGTATCAAAGCTTCTTTAGACTGAAAGCTAACATTGTTTGAAACGTATTTATTTTCTATTAAACTTTCACTGAATTTTTTTATTGCACCTAAATAACTAAATAAATTTATATAATTATGAATCGTAATAACTTCAGAAATAATGGATATTTGTGTAACTGATATTTTCAAGTAAAACATCATGAGAAAAGTAACAGTTCTTTACTTTCAAATAGTTCGAAGGTGTTCATCCATTGGTGTTCCGGATCGTGGACTGAAAACATGCACGAGTGGCAATGCTTGGGGCAGCACGTGCAAATTTCAGTGTATGCCAGGGTACGAATTAGTCGGTAGACTATCTGTCACGTGTGAATGGGGCGGAACTGACGTCCAATGGTCCGGCGATCCACCATTGTGTTTATGTATATAGACTTTTATTTTCTTATTTAGCTAGAGTACGGAAGTTATGTTAATACATCATAAACAAAAGGTTATGTTAGGACATGAAAAGCTACTTCCATCATAACTAATTGAATAAAACATAAAATGTGAAACTGCAAACTTTCATGTATCTCTGCATGAAACCAACAAATCTTCATGAGAAATTTGGTAAAGATCCATCAACAGAGAACAAAGTAGAGGTAAAAAAAAAGTGAAAATGCCCTTTAAAACTGCAATATTCAAAACTAAAAAAAAATATGTAGCTCTATATGGATCCTACGAACTTCCATATCATATTTGGTGAATATCTATCTATAGAGGCGAAGTAATGGTAAAATACATGCCAAACGCGAAATTCAAATCTGAAACTTTGTATGTTCTCTCGCATGAACCTAAAAAAGCTCTGTACTAATTTTGGTGAAGATCCATCGACACCATGGGTAGTAGTTATATGGACATACAACAGACAGTATTATTACATTTCTATAGGTTGTCTCTTTATATATTTTCTGCTAGATTTATCAGATACCTTGTTTCTTGATGCTTTTCCAACGCAAACTGTTACCGTAGTGTAACATGGACATCTGAGTTGCAACTTATCAAAATTGAAGCAGTAATACTTTTCTGCATCGTAAGCGATGTAACAACAAAGTAAATGCCACAGATTTAATGAATTTGCTCCACTTGTGCTGACCGACACTGTAACCTTGTAACGTTCCTGAAATATTGAACAGTGGGGAAATTTTGAGGCGTATTGTTATCGTCAATATAGAGTCCCTCAGTAGGAGAACTCTACGTCTATGGACTTACAATGCTAAAATGAAGGTACCAATTCCCTTGAGTGAACATAGCAGATAGAGTCAGGTGTTGTTTTGATATGAAACATGCACATACAATTATTATAAAATTGTAACCTTTGAATTATTACACGGCTGTAAAGAAAGTATCTATGTAAATAGTTAAAACTACAACAAATAGTGAATATCAGGTTATTCGGTTGTAGAATTTGCAACAATAATAATAATTATTATTTAACAAGAATTTTGCCACAGATCCACATAAAGTTACACATTTTATAATAAACCGGCTTCTCTACATAAATAACCTACAATATGGGTGTGTGTAGCTGTTACTTATACATTTCCACATTACTTAATCAACCATCATCAAACTTGATACAGGATGACACGAGGAAGGTCATGTGGAGGTTGAACCCTTCAACTAATTTCATATCGACAGAACTATTGAAAAGTTTATATCTTTATTTTCATTATTGGTTCCTTTTTCTGTTTTGATTACACTATTAATGATTATTATTATAATAAAAAATAAAAGCACAATTTTCTATTCTTTCAAAAACGAGTTCTTATTTCATTCGTCCAACGAACGAGTACTCCAGCTAATTTAAGTACATTTGTTAATAACATTCATAATTAGTGATGGTTGAATGGCCTCGGTGTCCCGAACCTAAGGATCCTCAAAACGGAATGGTTCAGTGCGAACCTGAAATCGAGGATGAGACGTATGCCCTGGGTACGATGTGTTGGTACAACTGTAAAGAAGGCTACGAGATTCTGGACGAACATATCGCTTACAAAGTCATTGTATGTCAAGGGTCGACATGGAACAGTACCCAGAAAGTAGAGTGTAAAAGTAAGTAGAGTGTAACGGAGTGTTTGAGTTCTCTTTATTACTGTCGGATTAACTGTCGCCTTAGGACTAGATTATTAATAAATAATGAGTTAGTATATGAGTTGGTATTCACTAAAAACAAAAATTAGTATTAGGTTAGTGTAGGAATCAGTGATGTCTAAATCTCAGAATAAACATTAAGCTAGTGTGTAAGAATCATTATTACTCAACCACAACATATTCTTACACTTAACTAACCTGGTACTTACTTATTCGCTACTGTTCACTATCTGTATCAGCCCCTTCTCATTTATCATTAGAACAGTAATCTTACACCTAGTTAATTTAGTAATAACTCGCCACTGTTCACTATCTGTATCAACCCTTCTCACTCATCACTAGAACTGTAATCTTACAGTTAGTTAACTTAATACTTCTTTACTACTGTTCACCGTTCGTAGTAACTTCCTTTTCACACTCAACCAGAATTGGCTGCAGTTCCTTAACTATCGAGAACCGTATTGTTCATTCTTTCTCCATACTGTTAAATCATTCAGACTTGAGCATCCCTTACACTCCTGTTATTTTAATAATAATAATTTCTTAAATTTGAAAAACAACTTAACATTATAATTCAGTAAGACCTCACTCTTGAATTTCAAAAATAACCGATTTTTAATCTCGATATTTGTGGTGGGCACAGATAGCTGATTGTGTGACTTTGTGGTCAACGACAAATATACATTTTGCTATACAGTATATGTGACAGGATCTCTAAAGTTCTAACTTGTTTTTTAACGTGTCAGTTTTGATTAGTAATGAATATAAAACATGAACTATTTCACTTCAGATTTCACACTACTGTAATTAACTTTTGCTAGAACGAGAAAGACAGCCTTTAGAACGACCATTCTGCTCTCGTCCCGAAAACCCCGCCAATGGGTTTGTACACTGTGAACCGGAAGTAGCAGATGGGCTCTATCCTCCTGGTGCCTCTTGCCGCTATTACTGTGACGTTGGATACGAGATCTTGGAAGAGTTTGCGGATAGAAAGATTCTTCATTGTCAAGGCTTCACTTGGAACATCACTCAAGATGTTAAGTGTTTACGTAAGTCTTCTAAAGTACTGAGACTTTTCTACGATAAGAGCCCTTTCAGCCGTGATGGCGTTATAATGCGACGTTCAATCTCACTATTCGTTAGTGAAAGAGTAGCCCCAGAGTTGGCGATGGGTCGTGATGACTAGCTGCCTTCCCTCTAGTCTTAGACTGCTAAATTAGGGACGGCTAGCGCAGATAGCCCTCAAGTAGCTTTGGGCGAAATTCAAAACAAACAAACTACGATAAGAAAGTAACATATGTATGACGTATGTAGTCTAACTTATTTAACAAACGTTATATGTCGTAAACATGAGAAACAGGTGTAATAGAAGATAGTTTCAAACAGATAATATTCAGGTCATCATGAAGCTTATAGGTATGCAACATTGTTTTCATTAAAACCCCGTAAAGATAGTGAACTGTACATAAATTATCAACACTTTTTAAAACGTTGGAAGTTAGTTTCTCATTTCATATCATTCAGTAGCGTGTTAACTGTTTCCCTACTTTACAGAATTCTTGTCAATATTGATTGTTGAAAAACAGAATTTCTCCGTACTTGAAGTCGCACTACGAACTTTACGTGTCGTCGATTTTTCTCAGTAATATTGGTATTTCTTTTCATTGAAATGTTTTCAATTATCCAGGTTTTTTCTTATTTACACACACATGTCAAATGGTTAGGAAATATTGACGTTTAGGATCAGGTGATTGATCACGAAGATCAAAAGTTGTGGATATTTGTTATTTCGCTCAAAACTACTCGAAGGCTATCTGCGTTAGCCGTCCCTAATTTAGCAGTGTAAGACTAGAGGGAAGTCATCACTACCTACCCCCAACTCTTGAGCTATTCTTTTGCCAACGAATAATTGGTTTGATCGTCACATTAAAACGCCCCTACGGCTGAAAGGTGCGACCGGGATTCGAACCCGCAACCCTCGGATTACGAGTCGAACGTTTTAACACACTTGGCCACGCAGTTTTGGATATAAAAGATTGATAGTTAAATCAATAATTTAATCTAATGATCCCAAAACTATAGTACAATAATACGATACCACAATACTATATCTGTGCTACTAAAACAATGCAATCCCATACATGATACCATACTATTGTTCTTCTCTCTGTGGTACTCTAACAATGTAGTTCCATCCGTGATGTCATAATATTGTACTCTTCTCTCTCGTACTATACCAATATAATTCTATCCATGATGCCATAATAATGTGCTTATCTCTTTGGTGCTGTAACAATGTAGTCCCATCCATGATGCTATCATAATGTACTGTTCTCTATACTATTAAAAAAAAATACCCATATGATACTGCATTATGGTATCCGTCACTATGATTCTACAACGATGTGTTTGTCTGAAAAACTCGAGTAAAACGTAAATTAAAATATTGATATAGTCAACGTTTAAAATGTACAATTTCAAATTCGTATTCTGTGATGTTAACGGTTTCAATAACAGGTAGATACTCTTCATCTTTCAACTTGTCAATATGAAAAAGATCTTAATTATATAAAATTATGAGCCCACCAGTGGTACAGCGACGTATCTGCGTACTCACACAGCTGAAATCCTGATTTCGATACCCATGGCGGGCAGAGCACAGATAGCCTGTTGTTTAGTTTTGTGTTTAATTATAAATAAACGAAGCTATGAATAAAATTAGTCAAAAATTAAACCGATATAATAATTGTAATGAAACAAAAAAAACAGGTGTCTAGAAATTAAAAATGAATATTGGTGTGTATACACCAGTGAAACTAAAAGAACGATCAGATTTAGAAGAAACTAGCGTTAGAGAAATGGAATACGGAAAATAATAAAATTAAAATAACTATATAAATGTAATCGTGTAATCTCACTGTTCGTATTGTACGGTGAGAAAAACGTATTTTACTTGAACGGAATCACATCATGGTTATAAATATTATAGAAAATAATGAAAAGCAGTAAAAATAGTTACACTATTTTGGATAATAATGAATGGTTGGCAGACCAAAAAGTCTACAGATGGAGTCATCTTCTTCAGGTTATGTTGTGATTTGTTACAGATTTATTCTGTATTTTAATCAATATGTTTGTATTCGTGATACTAGACTATGATGCTCGTTTCCATGGTGTCACAATAAGGAGTACTTCCGTGTGAATGATTATAGTTTGAAAACAGCAGGTATACGCCCCCTACTGCTTTATCTATGATACCACAAAAATGGTCTTTCCTCTTAATACTTCAATAGTTTAGTTTTGATAACATCCTAACAATGCATGTTTTATAACACAACAGTAACATACCTATATCTAAACAATGCATCTCTAAGTATGATACCACAATAATGTATTTTTATTTGTATAACAATAATGCATTTTTATTCATAATACTACGATGATGTATATTCGTTTTTCATATCACAATGACGTATCTTTACTTACGTGACAATATGTTTTTTATTTATGATGCCACTTAAATGTATTTTTGTTTAAGGTAGCACAGCAATGTGTTTTTATCAGTGATCTTACAAAAAACAAAACAAAACTGACTGTGATATTTCAACAATCACTACCTATGATAGCACAATTAAATTCAAACTAATAAGTTAGCACACACTATTGCATATGAAAGTAGTAATGGTTTTTATCAAAGCATGTGTATACTTTAATTTTTTTTTGTATTTGTGTTTTGTCAGCGGTCCAGTGCATGAAACCCATGGAGCCTAAGAACGGTTTTCTGAAGTGTAAAGAAAGTGAAACAAGAGAATCAGGCCATACTCGTGGCGACACAATAAGAGGGAGCAGGCCTAACTATATTAAAGGGACCATCTGTGAATATGTTTGTGACGTGGGATATGTTATTCCGACAACACTGCTTAAGAAAACTGTAATACACTGCCAGGCGCCTAATTGGAACAGCACCATGGATCCAGAGTGTACAAGTATGTCGTTGAATAAGGATATAAATATACAGCAGGATGTACAAATATATATTTATTATCAGTATTCAAGAATGTCGTGGTAAAAAATGATATCCATAAGCACCATAGTGTTTATATCAGTAATTAACAAGGTATATAGATATATTGTCTAAACATTATACTCGCAAACACCAGTATGTCTAAATCCCTAGTTGTTATCAGAGTAAAGAATTATATTATTTAATAAAGACATCCATTAACACCATAGTGTCTAAATCCCTCGCTATTAATAGAGTGAACAAGTATGTTGTATAATAAGAATATCCTGAAAACACTATAGTGTATACATCCCTAGTTATTTCTAGAGTCAGTAAGTATATAATAGGCCTGAGGATAACCACACAGATGGTTGAATACGTTATATTAAAATTGTTTTTAATAAACAAATAAAAAACCCTTGACAGTCACAGTCAATATAAAGTCACTAAAGAAAAACATGTATCATAACCATATTTTGACATTGTTTAGTGTCATTTACGTAGACTGATGTCAGTGAATAAGTATTAATTTTGAGATAACTCGATAATATCCGTTTATAATGCAAAATATTCATATTCTCAAGCCATAAAGGTTTGTTCAAATTAGAGATTTAGACTTTAAAAGAGAAGGATGGCCATTGTGCTTAATGGCATTGTAAAACAAAAGAATATGGATGACGATATATTTTTTTATCTATCACTAACTTGAAACAGTTTGAGAATAAAACGTGTATTCGTGCTATTCCATACGAAGACCTACCAGTTAAACTGCTCACGCAACACCTATGAATTTCCATGCAATCGGGCTATTCAAACGGACACTAAGAAATTCGTCCTCTTATACTAGACTAATTATGGAAACAACGGAAGAATGAGTGATGTGCTTTGGGCATGACAGTCTTACAACGGAACCCTTTAAAAAACAACTATTCAAATTGTTTTAATACAACGTATTCAATTTCTATAAAATTACTGCTGCCAGACGTATAATATAAACCTTATCTAAAGAAGTAAGGGCTTTCTTTTGAAAACTGTTATACTTTTGTGTGTTATTGTTTGTGTTGACCACATAAACTTTAAATGTACACATAACTAACTACATCTACAGTGTTGCATTGCTTATCAGCACATAGCTGTAAGTGTAGCTGACTTGTTTTACAAACTTGTCCAATTATTTTAGGATATATTTATCAATTCTAAGGTTTTTACACAAAACAGTCCCAAATGCTCTTTAAACGATATTTATTTCTAACAGTATTTTTTATTCAGAACTGTCGCTTAATATAAAAGTAATCAAAAAACTTGAAACGACAAACCCCTTTATTCAGGAATTGTACCTCCAACTTACGACCCTAAAGATTGTCAGGACCAAACACTTACGGTTGAAAATGGATTTGGATATGTGAAGAAACCCAGGTTTAAGGCGGTGGATGGGACTGAACTTGAAGTAGAATGTACTGTAATTGGACAACTCGAACCAGGAGAATATGAAAACTACTGCGAGGCAACCGATCCTGAGTTACGTGTGTCTACTCGCTGTTCTTACAGAATTACCATCCAAGGTATGTTAGGATATGCCACTGAGCATTATGTATGTAACTAGGGTGAATCCACCAATAAAACGAAGCCAAATATTTGCCATTTGTGCACCGTTCAATATCTATGACTACACTGTGTGAAAGCGTATTACACTCAATCCTTTGCTTCGTTAAAACTCATCGTATGTTTACTTTAGATTACCAAATATAGTAACACTTGAGAAACAGTTATTTCTGTATAAAATCTAAAATATTTCTTCCATAAAAGTTCTACCATAACAGATGCACAAGAATTGAAAGATATTTGTTTCAACTAACTGAACAATAATATTAAAAATATATTTAAGAAGAAAGGACCAACAGTGAATGTCATCTTTATAATATGGACAAAAACTGAAACATATATATAACTGAGATGTTACTATTTGCAACAACAAGAAACAAAAGTCGAAACCAAATAAACCTGGCAGACTATTTATCACTAAGACGAAGTCTCAACACAATAATAAAAACTATCTTTAAAAGAAATACCTTCTGGAGTGTTATAAAATAAAGTATCTTTAGCACTCTAAGTAAACTCAATACAACCTTGCTCATTTGTAAATGTGAAAACAAAACATTATGCATGTTGTTTAGTAAGGACACATTTTATTCACATTTGTTAAAGTTGCTTCAAAATCGTAAATCATCAAATCTGAAAGAAAACAACTGTCAATAAATCCTTACAAATTTAACAACAGAAACATTGCTATCGATGTTGAAAAAGAACTAATTTAGTAAACTTCTTAAGCACTCTTGTTTCATATATGTTTTTTTTGTTTACTAGAATGATAGAATTGGAGTTTATAAAAAAGAACACTGTGCTCTTAGCTTGATATGAATGAAAACACGATTTTCTTAAACAAGTGAGTCAAGCACGTGATTGTTTTAATCAGAAAATACATCTACGTCTTTAATATGTGTCATCACAGACAACTATACAGCTGAAAGAATTACACCTCCTTTGAGTAGGTATTGCAACTAATTTTGAATATTATTTTTTCTATGATCTGGTAAACAGTTATGACACTTCAGACTTCCCTTGCATTCCTTTCAGTTGACAGAAAACTTAAAATATAAAGTATTACTGAAAACAAACGTTTGAAATGCATTTAGGTAGTTTTACAAGATTACACAAATAAAGTTTGAGATTTTTGGGACGATGAATAGTTTTTTAATCATAACATGAAATCACGTTGCACTCAGGGTAGTAACGAAAAAGACTCGATAGTTTTACAAACAAATCTTTAGTAAAAATTTTCATTAAAAAATCTGATTTTTTACATAAAATAAACTTGTAATCTTTACTAAAATTCTTCCAAATTTTGTGAAGGTACACTTACTAAGTCAAAAGTTATAATAGAGTAAATACTTAATGCGTGCAAATGTCTATAGGAAATGTCGAAAGGGTTTTAAGGATTGAGTGAAGTACAATATTGTCTCAGGCCCGGGATGGTTAAGGCATTCGACTCGTAATCTGAGGGTCACGGGTTCGAATCTCTGTCGCACCAAACATGCTCCCCCATTCAGCCGTGGGGACGATTTAATATGACAGTCAATCCTACTATTTGTTGGTAAAAGAGTAGCCCAAGAGTTGGCGGAGGGTGGTGATGACTATCTGCCTTCCCTTTGGCTTACACTGCTAAATTAAGCAGTGCTAGAGCAGATAGCCCTCGTGTAGCTTTGCGTGAAACTCTAAAACAAACAAACAATATTGTCTCTTTCAGTAAATGCCTCCAAGTATCGTGAATACGAATTTTTTTGTACTTCATTTTCGTCACTTCATCACATGACCAGCTATATAAGTAATTTCTGCCTCCTTGTATCCGGTTAGGTTGTGATTCTTGACATCAGTAATGTTACCACAATTTTTAATAATAATATCCTCTTTGATGAGGGTTCACGATTTTCAGTGGTAGTTTTCGCTTTGATGAGGCCATATTTTTTTAGTAACCAATACTTCTGTAGTGCTCGTGACATCTCCGTTCACAACTTGACTGTCATAGACTACTCAAAGGATATTTGTTGTATCTTGCAGAATTCAGTTTCCATTGTCTGCACATTTAATACTTTATCTCATAAGTAAATGTGTGTATCAAGATAAAAACAGGTGTTCGACTGTTGCTAAATCCATCTGTGGCTCTTACT
>VWRL01002003.1:0-122109 GCA_011833715.1 Carcinoscorpius rotundicauda | reverse complement strand
TAGACGATAAACTGTTGGTAATGCTAGTAACAGGATTCTAGTTTAGTGGTGCAGTGGTTTCCAGTCTGCTGTACAGAGGTCTTGTCAAGAACCTTTGAAAAAACGTTGAAAAACAACAATAACAAGAAGCCTCAACATTAAATATCAGTTTAACAGATTTAACAGTTTTCCCCAGTAGTTATCATTTAGTGTTTGCACATTGTTAACTCATATTCTTGAACTAATCTTTTTTTATTTACTTTGCTGTCAATATAAACCACTATTCATTTTTTAGTATATTGTCTGTGTCATTGGTATTCTGCTGGTTCAAAAGTTTAAATGGGGTGTGTGGAATGAAAAGGTTTATTGTTTAGAACCATTAATCTGGTTTATATTATCAACATGAATACTGTGTTGGTGTTACACATTCTTAGTTACTGTGTACATATGAAACCATTTTCACTCTTGGGTCTTAACTTTTTAACTTTCAAGTGGCATCAACAATCTTTCAGTTTCAACATGTAAGATCTATTTGGTTTCTTATTTTGAAGGTTCAGTTCAAGAATGAATTATGTTGAGATATTCAACACATCATTACTATCAATATTAATACCACTGTAGGGTTATAAAATATTATTATTATTATTTGAACAGTTTTATTTTTTTATTATCTGTATGAGATTTCTGTGAAACATCTTTAGCCTTTTTTTTTTTTTTTAAAGAAAGTTCTAATTTGAAATTTTATTCATGAAGGTTACGTGTGGAAAATGTAAATTCCTAAACTTAATGGTCAGTTTATTCACTAGGAATAACCAGCCAGTTTCTGTAGAATCACATAGAAAGTCAGTTTGCTTACAGTTTTCAAGTAAAAAGTTAAATTTCCATCAGCTAAGACATCTAGTAAAAGCATGAAATCCAAAACTGTCCTTTTGCATCTTGTAACTAATTAAGAAATATTTGAATAAAATTAACAGAATATGCAACCAGAGCAAGGTGAGAAGTTGAATTTGATAACTCATTAGTTGTCAGTGCTAATCAACTTATTATATTCACTTAATTCATTATTCTTACGTGAGATGTGGTTAGTTGTGATAATAAAAAATAGTAATAATTAGAAACACTACTTTTAATTATTTAATTACTTTTATGAGTGTGACTTTAATTGATTCAGCTGAACAACTATGAATTAATTTAAAATGGTAATGAGAAATCGTGGTGATAATATCTTGATTAATTGGACAGTTGGACTAATCAGAAACATTAATTTTGATTAGTTTTGTTTTTACGAAAATCAATTTAATATTAATTTTAACTGATTATTTTAAGTGACACTCCTGAGTCATTTTTCATTTTTACTAATCTTAGAACATACTGTTCCACTGCAGGCTAGACTCTATCAACAGTAAGTAATTAGACTGGAAGAATTCTGAAAGGTGTGATACAGCTATAGAGATTTTGGTTTTATGAAATTGACATTAGTGATTTGAAAAAGGGTCTTCCTTGCCTTAACTGTTGATTCATCATTGGCAATGCTAACTTGACCTGAGTGCAAAATCACAACCCAGAGGTGTTGCTGCATGGGAGTTACAACTTCTCCTTTGATTGAAATCCATTACACCTTTTTTTTTAAACAAAAGTTTTATATATAATCTTTGTAATTTATTTTGCATCTATTTTTTGGTTATATCAGTAAAATTTAAAGATCTGTTTCAGTGTTGCTTTGAACTGAGAAATATAAGGTAAGCATCTCACTTATATAGAATTATCATCTGAAGGTTGGGTGCTGTGTAGTAGAGGCGAGGTAGAAATGACATTTTTTTCTTTTTTTTTATTAGTAGTGCTTAATAACCATGTCCAAACCCATTGCAACAGATGGACTCTCAAAATCAACTGATATTAATGTTTCAGGATGTTTCATATATGTGAAATACAATAGCAGTTTCTTAATTCTGTCAACAGTACTGTATAAAACACCAAATGGATGTTCATGCTCCAGCGGAGCAAAATCTGCTAATGTGGTACAGGGTTTTTCTCCGTTGAAAATCCTTAATATCACAGTATTCTGTTCAGTGATGGCTTTATCTGTAATCATATTGGTTACAATTCAGGTGAATCTTGTTATATTTATTATTGATGGAGCATCTACTGAAATTGGAGGCTTTTCTTACATTGATGTAAATGATTTCTACATGTATACCAGTCTTCTCCATTATTTTGCACTGGAATTCCATGTCTGATAGAGGCTTGACGTGTTTAACAAACAAATATGAATTGTTAAGCAACAGTATTGATTTCTTCTTTTCTACCTTCATTAATTATGTCACTGCCTGCATAATAAGAAGTTATCTCTCAGTCTGAGTTGTAGAACTGGGAGAACTTACTGTCTTCATAGCAATTTGTGGTTGTATTATGACATGCATGCCATATGAGCTTTGCTAGCTTCATGTGCTCTGATTGACTCAATATAGAATTGATCACATCCATTCAAGAGAGTATCCTTGCCTGATCCAGAGTGAGTAGCAACTGTTTCAGGATATTTCTGACAAACTTCACAATACATTTTTGAGACTGATTCTTTCTAGGACTGGATTTTCTTAAGAACTGACCATGTCTAAAATGTCCTTTCAATTAGGCTAAAACACATTTTCTGTTATTTTCAACACATACTTTTTATAATTTGTGGCAGGAGCTGACTGCAACATCATCACTAAAAGATGGTTAATAAGGGTTGTTTTTTGCCTCCTTTTTTTGATGAATCTGAGCTTCTATTCAAGGCTTGAATTCAATATGTAGTTTTTTATACAGTGTATATATAATTCATTTTATGATAGGCTTAAAACAATCACATGTTGGAGAAAGAAACTGAATTTTTTTAGTAGAACATTATGAATATTTTTTTAAATGCAATTTTTCAAGGGACAGAATAGGTGTCTGTGCTGCATTTTAACTTGGCTGAAATTTGTCATCCTTTCCTGTCTGTGTAAAGTTGAGCTTATTTACTATAGCTATATGTATAAAGTATTTATCAAACTAGTTCTTTTTATCGTTTGTTATTTTAATTATATCAAATTTGACACAGAATGGTATACTGTATTCCAAGGATAGAAAATAATAAAACAAAATTACATTCACTTGAAGGAAGTCTACTGGGAACATTACCTTCATTTATGTGTATTTGCATTTCCTCAGAATTGTTTTTTATTTAATTCATGCAACATGTTCACTTTCATTGGTTCTAACTAAAGAAGTATATATATATACAATGCATTCCTGATTGGGAAAACCAACTTAAAAGATTAAATCTTCAGGAATGCAGGTTCAAATTCTTGTCATGCCAAACATATTTGCCCTTTCAGCCATGGGGGTTTTATAATGTAATGGTTAATCCCATTATTTGTTGATAAAAGAGTAGTTGAAGAGTTGGTAGTGGGTGGTGATGACTTGCTGTCTTACCTCCAGTCTTGCACTGCAAAATTAGGGACTGCTAGCTCAGATAGCCCTAGTGTAGCTTTGCATGAAATTCAAAACAAACTGATCTCCAGGAATGTGGGAATGTGATATTTTATATTGACTTCCCTTAAAATGTTTTTCTCTTCTTGCTCCTATATTCCTAAGAAATTTATGGAATTTCATGTGCTAAAATATGTAGACATTTCATTATGAGTACATTGCAGTATTTAACTCTATGTACTGTATATACAATGCATGTAATTTATTTTTTAGCAGTCAAACTATTTTAGGTAGAGAATTTAATGTTGATGTAGTGTTATAACCTTTTCCAGATGAATCATGGGTCAAAGTTCACATCATCTTATTTGTTGACTTGTATCGAACTACTGTTTTATGAATTTATCTGTAAGTTTTGTATGAAGCTGTATCTTATAATTTAATTTTCATATTGTACATGATTTAATTTCTCAATTTAAAAGTAAATATTTAACAATCACACATAAACATCTGTTTTTGTGTGTCGTGACATGTTTAATGGAACAGTGGTTCATGTTGGATGTTTGTGATGTCAGATTTACAAAGTCAGTATTTCTATACAAATTAGAAATTTAAATCACTGATATTGATAGGCTAAAATATAAAATAATAATCTTTTATATTTTTATTTGTTGAGCTATCACCATATTAGTGAAGTATAGGGGTCCCCATTCTCCTTTTTCCATTTTTGGAAATGGTTCCTTATATACACTTATTTCTGTATGATGTGAATAATCAATCAAAGCTTCAGAATGTCCTCTTAATGATTTTCTCTGTCATTTTCAAATATAATGGGATCCTCTTTTTCCTTTTGAGAGAGAATTTTGAGCTTGTAAGTTGAGTCTTTGTTCTTTTTGTGATTGTGTATTTTGTTTAGTTATTAAATTTGATATATTGCTGTGGAATTCTATGATTTTCTGGTTATTCATGTTTATATAAACTGTAAAAAAAAATTGTTTCACATCCTCCATATGCACAATTTCTTAAGGCTTAACAAGCTAAGACAAGCAACAATGAGGACACAGATGGTAACTCTGAGAGATAATTGTGTGTTTTATGTCTTTTATTTGCAGTTCTGCATTTTAAGAACACAAGTTTAAGAATATGTTTTCAAATAGTAATAATGTATATACATATACAATTTAGTAATTGAAATGTGACTGTATTTTCCAAATACTTGTCCACCAAAACATAGCCAAGATAGGCCACATTGTAAAAACTAAAGGATAGTTTTATATTATTGGATATGATAACATGGAGTGTATGTTTTCTGTGCCATTGTGACTTCTGTATTGTAAGCTAGGCATGTCTGAAAGGTCAGTGTAATGAAGTAAATAAATTTATATAAATGTATAATGTTATGAGATTTAAGCTATGTTTTCTAAACACTTGTGTTTTTGTTTTATCATTTGTAGTCATTCTAGAATGATAAAGGCATAATTTATATTGATTTCTTAATTTTGTATGGTGGTTATGAAGTCAGTCAATTTGACTCTACCCATACAAATATTTGTTAGGGACTGACCCCATTCTGAAAGAGTAAAGATTCATATCAACACTGCATTATTTCCTAGTGTATTTAACTAAAAAGAGGGTATTGAAGTGCTAATCTTTTATGGTGCTATCAGTGAAAAAATTTGTTTCTTTTTCTTGACTAAATAGAACAGCCTCTGCTACCTGTCACATTCAAACACATATGAAAATGTGGCTGACATATACACCCTAACAGATGCTCCTAATCTTTCATCACATGCACTTGCAAAGATGTATATATCTGACCAGCAGCAGGACACATTCAAAACACAAAAAGAGTAAATAATAGTGAACTTCTGAGTTACTGTCAAGTTGTTGCCCAAGTTTATTTTGTAATTTATGCATGAATTATTCTTGTATGTTATATATGTCAGTGCAGCAATATGACGTTTAGGTATGTAGCAAAATGACTGACATCAAAATTTTATCAAAAAGAGAGAAAAGTTAACTATTTGTGATATGGGGTTGGTATTGTCATTTGGATTACCCTGACCTGTGGTCCTGTTGAGGAAGTTGATTCATGCAATAGATATCCTTTCAGTACCAGATGTCAAGTTCCTTGAGTTGTGGGTTTAAGGTGAAGAGAGTATTATTCTCATCCTACCCTTGTGCAGATGTTGATACCCTACAAGGAGGTTTTAGATGTGGTTGACTTGCCTGCTGTAGTTCACTGCACCATAGCTACTCTACATTTTAGGGTATATCCTTGTGTACTCACCTTTCTGAGTGTGGGATGGAGGTACAATATCTTTCTCTGATTAGGATCCCTTTTCTACTAAAAGCTCTCTCATTGGGATGTGCTCTTCACATATTCTGCCCTAACATCCTACACTTTCTATAAGTGACTTGTGGCACAGAAGTGATTTGGTTCCATTCTTCAGATCTTTGGATCTGAATCTCTTTTCATCAGGGATGTTCTTTGGGCACTTTCAGGTGATACTTCTGTCATTTCCTCATGCTAGTCCCTCATTTTCTTCAATGTAGGATTCTTATGAGAAGAAGTACTGTATCAGAAGTCATAATTTTCTTATAGTGAAAACATATTTTTGATAGGCATTTATCACTACTCACACTTCTCATCCTTCCTTCCATTTTTTCTCTGATTTTGATATCTTCTGTTAAGTTTCAGAGTGATTGATTGGTAGAGTCATATGCACCACGTCATGATCTTATTGGTAAAGATGTGATACACGATGATTTGCATCACAGATATGTTTGGATCTAGCAATTTCAATAAGGGGGAGCAGAAGGCTTGTGGCATATGTGAAGAAAAAGTTTGCATATAGAGGGCAGCACTTAATGGGAATTAATTTTGTTACAAAAGGTGTAAGCACCTATTGAAATACATTTTCAGTATATGATAAAAATAAATTCAAGTGGAATTTGTAGATCTTCTTGTATTGTTATGAAAATTTCTTACTTTATAAATCTGATTTTTAAATATTTTAAATAACAATTAATACTGGTTCATACTATAAAAATTGATTTATAAATAGTGTCCAAATTATTGCAATTTCTGTTTTATCCTAACTTTTCTGATAAGCTGTGGTATTGGCTGATAGGCCTGTCAGCACGTATTTGGCATATGTAGTGTTGTAACATAAAATGTTTTTCTTTATATTTTCACTTAAGTTTTTACAATTCAATGTTATGAACTCTGTGTAAATCAGTAATCCAAAATGTGTTCATTTACCTTTTGTGTGGCTGTAGTAAAACTATTTTATTTTAGCACAGTTGATTTAGTGAACATTTGGTCCCTTGATTGAATAAATTTACTGAACACTCACCCTGCATATACAGGGTGGTCGCTAGAAAAGCGGAAAATTTGTCAATTTTTACAAAGAATAACTTTTACAAAGTTTTTTAAAGGCATATGTTATATTACACTCATAGATGCTCAAAATGTCATCCGTGATATTAAAATCATGCATTTTATTCATGATGTAAAGAAATCAAAATAGAAATGAGTAAGCACGCATTTTATTCATGATCTCATCTGACCCTCAAATTTTCTGCTTTTTTAGCGACCCCCCTGTATTTTCTAGCATTTTTTTTTTCTTTTCACTTACTGTTCTTTATGCTATATTCACACGTACTCTGTATGTTTAAGGACTTTAGTATATATAACTTACTTACATTAAAAACTCAGAAAAGCTTCTTTTTATTTGTGAACTACTGACCAATATGAGATTGTATAAGAGAAACTTTGAGGCACAACATCTAATATGGATTAGGCTAAAGCTTTTTATCAAGATCAGCATGTTATAAATGTGTTATTGGTACCTTCACTCTTACATAGTTTAAAGATGATGACAGTGTATTCTGCATATTTTGTGATTTGTTCAGTCAAGATTGATAAATGTTTTTTCTTACTGGTTAAAAATAACATTTTATCCACAATGTACCATGTACAAGCTAAAGCATAGAATCTTAAACTTGTTCCTTGGTGAAGTAAACAACAGCCAGAGTAACACAAATTTGTATATATGAGAAATGAGTGATGATAAATGGATTCATGTTATTTTGTAAAACAAGAAACTTTTAAAAGTGCAATCTAGATCTCTGTAGATTCTAGTATGTGTAACGTTTTCGATGCCTTTAGGAGCGAATGACTTTTAAACAATTATTCAGTGATGTTGAGAAAACTCGCTCATCTGTGTAAAAAAATAAATAAAAAAATCTCACAACCCAAACTAGCCTTTTTTACATGTATATGAAACAACTATTATTCTCTTCATTCCTCTCTAGAATGGGATAATGTTTTGTCTTCTACAATGAAGACCTTTTGAGGTCATAGTGGAAGCTATTAACTGTGTAGTTTTCTTTTAACACTGTACTGTGATAGTGTTATGAGGTTCTCCATACAGTTTCACTCTATTATGTTTAAAACCAACAGTTGTTGAATTCTGAAAGGGAACATTTAAATTGTTAAAGTGAAAAAAATGTTCATCTTATTGATGTAACCTGTAATAATTGTGCCTTACTTTCATATTATATTGAAATCTTGTTAATTGTGTTTGTGTTCAGTGTGTGTTGATGTTTGTGATTTTGTAATAGGATGAAAACAAATTGTTGCATTGTAATATGCAAATACTCTGAAACTTGTGAATAACATCAACTTGAAAAGAAGTGTGTGATCATTCTGTAATAATTACAAGTCCAAGAAAGTATCCCTTTGTTTAACAGTTAGGCTTATTTTTGATTTACATTCATCTTCTAAGGTGCATTAAGTAATAGCTCGTGATCAACCATCCAACACTTTGGAAACAAGCTGCTTGATAATACATTTAAAGTTTAACCAGTGTGCTTGGTAGTTCATCCACAAACATGCAGATCAGTTTGATACCATTCTTATTTTGTTGACAGTTGAGGTCTCTTAACAGACAGGAAGCCAAGCAGAATCTGTGAGCTCAGTTGCTGACAACATAGATCAAGCCAGTTTGTAATGTTTTCTACATACAAGAGTCTTGACTTCAACTTTAAAAATTGTGATTGATATCAGTAATCATTCTGAAACCAGTTGCAATGTTAGAACACTAAAATTAATGTTTTGTTACTTTTCTTAATGCATAAGTACCTGGTGGTTTCGGCTATTCAGACTATCAAGCTTTTTCATGTCTGCTTGTTTCCATGTTTGTGTATATTTGAAGTCTGTATAGTCATCATTCACCATTCTTTGTTGTTCAGTAAGAAGAATTGTCCATAGGTTTTTGATATCAAAATTGTTATCTTGGTTATGGACAGATTGATGTGAAGATTCTTTACTAATATTTCTGATTTCCTAATGATGAGCCATTTTCACAAACTGATGTTGATCTCAATTTATGAAATAGTTCTGTATTTGTAAATATGTTCTGCCAATGCTGATTTCTTTTCCGGTGTATCACTCTAGTTCTGTTCTTATGTTCTTTTACTCACTGTTCTGTGGTTTAACCTACTTCTCCAGTGTGTATATTTCCAAAAACAAAGAAACAATAATATAGGGTGGTCGCTAGAAAAGCGGAAAATTTGTCAAACAGCTATTTAGTTTTACAAAGAATAACTTTTTCAAAGGCATATGTTATATTACACTCATAGATGCTCAAAATTATTAAAATCATGCATTTTATTCATGATGTAAAGAAATCAAAATAGAAATGAGTAAGCACGCATTTTATTCATGATCTCATCTGACCCTCAAATTTTCCGCTTTTCTAGTGACCACCCTGTAGTATTTTGTATATTAGATCTTGTTATTTTAAGGTTTTGATTGGTTCTATTACTTTCACAAGGTAATTTAGAAAGGTTTTTCAGATTTGAAATAAAGGTTTATGTTGAACTTGACTTAACCTTCTCAGTTTCTCACCTAATTAGGGATGTATGGTGAACATTTGCTTTTGTATTGGTTTTGTTGAGGATAGGAATTCTTGCTTTTCTTGGAGACTGAGATGAATCTGGTAAGATAACCTTTTTTAAAAACCTTTTTCTGTGTTTGTTCAAAGAAAGTTTTTTTGGAGTTAGAAGAAATTTGACATGGTGCAGTTATTTAAAATTTCATTTATTTTAGTATTTTACCTTCACAGCTATTTTATCAACCATGCTGAGCACACCACTACATGGGAGGACCCGAGACTTCGGCATCCACAGCTTCAGCAGGTAGGCTTTTTGTTCCTAGAATATCCTTTATGTTTTATATATAAAAATAGATGTTTAAACAGTATAACAATCAGAACTGATGTTGTGAGCTTAGTATACAAAAAGTTTTACATTGTAAATATAAAAACTTTTTTCATGGAAGCTATTTCATACTATTCTTTTTTTAAAAAAAATGATCTATCAAAATTTTAAGTACAGGTTTGTAAACACTGATTCTTTTTTTGAAATTATATTATTATGGTATGAAGTTTTCTTATGCATTTAGAAATATATGAAGTAGTGGGCTATTATATCATAACATTTTGAATTTGGAATACAAAATGAACATAGAGAAAGACATTCACTTAAGAGCCTTATGGTTATTTATCATTCTAATGTACAAGATAAGATTTGAATTTCCTGCTCTTTTATTTCTTACACAGTTTCTTGCTGTTTATTGATGTATTTGCTTTTATATGCATTTGAAGGATATTTGAAATAATGAAATCACTGTTATTTTCGGTCCCAACTAAGTATGTCCAGTTTTAGTTTTAAGAACCTTTCACTATTCCAATACACAATATGTTTTTTGTTTTAACTAATTGCATTGTCATTTTCTAATTCTGTATTTGGTAGTTTTGAAGGATATAAATTAATTAATGTAACTTATATATAAAAACCAACCCAACTACAAAGGAACATTTGAAATTTCAATGCTCTATTTCAATATCCATTCTTATAAAACTTAAAATCCACCATTTACTTTTCAGAAAATTATTGATTTAACTTGTGTGCATTTCCACTGTTTATGTCAGTAGTTTGTGACATAAGTCAGTCACCTTGTTTGAAAAATAAAACTTTTTAACTCAAACTTAACCTGTCTTATTCCAAATATTAAACTTGTGCCTTTCCTTTTGTCATCTTTATAATACTTAGGTAACGTAAGAAAATTAGGGACTTTAGTCCTTTTGCACCCCTAGGTTAGTGCTCTGTATTTGTGTTACTAGGTGTTACATAGATTAAGGTTTGGTTTTGTGTTGTATGTTTGATTGCCTTTCGTGTGAAGCAGATTGTCATTCATAACCAACTAGCTTTCATTCGTAGTTGTATGTTGTTTTTCACTCTTCTATATGCATACCTATTGAGTTTAATGAAGATTAATTATAATTTATTCTGTATTGAGTTTTTTTATTTTTTCTTACTCTATTTCTTTTGTACATTGGGTTTAGTTTTTTGAAGTTATATCTCTTTTAATGAATGGATACTAGATTTTCATATGTCCTGAAAGCTGGTTATTGTGTTTCTACATGTTATGTATTTTATTTTTTAGTATAATGTTCAGTTGTTTTACTAGTGTTATACTATATAGTGTTTATTCTCAAAGGTAATACTATTATATGTTATATTTTAGTAATATTTTGATTTTTGTAGTTTTATTCCATGTTGCTATTCTTTGTAATCAGTTTCGGTTCATTTTCTTCTATATTTAAATGAGAACATTCATTTGTATAAAGAGCAAAGATTCTTACTGTTGATAGAGTGTAGCCTGCAGTGGAACAGTATGTCCTAAGCAAAGTTGGATACACCATATTATGATGTCTGTTTATGTCATGAAACTGTTTTACAGATAAAAAATGAAAAGCAGTTTACAAAAGAAGTTAGCAGTGAAACATTTAAGTTGCATGCAAATCATTTTAATTTTATGGGATAGATAACAACAAAGTATTTTCGTCATAACTGAATTGTACCAGGTATTTGTATTTGGCATTTATTTGTAGCTGTGATGTGGTTAGTCAAGGTTGCACCAATTATTGATGATGCTCTGTTTGGGATACAAGTTCTGTACCCCTCCTTACAAAAATGTAATGAAATGTGTGTTCCCTGTGGGTCAGTTCTAATTTTTCACCTGTTTTGAAATGGTGATGTGGAACATGTGAAGTTATTTCCTTACTCCACAAATCACATTCTTAGTATCCGTTTTTCTTAAAATATGAGGTAAATTGGTTAAATACATGTATTGCCCCCCAGTGGCTCAGCGGTATGTCTGCGGACTTACACGTTAAAATCCGGGTTTCGATACCCGTGGTGGGCAGAGCACAGATAGCCCATTGTGTAGCTTTGTGCTTAATTCAAAACAACAAAATACATGTATTATGTTCAATGTCTTGTGATTGAATAGGACTTTAGAACTATTTTTGAGTAATGCAATTACATTTTAGTATTCTTAACATTATTTGTGCATGCTTTTTTTAATATTTTATATTCACAAATGTTTGCATCTTAAAATTTAATAGATATTAACATGTTTTACTGAATAACAATCTATACGTAAAAGTAACCTCATGTAAAAATGTTTTCTTTCCTTCAAAACTTTATGTAATTTTGGTTGCGACAGCTTAGTTTTTTGATAAGCAGCAATCAACGTAGAATATATTTTACCATTGAACCTTTTGAATTAATGCTACTAAATTTCCACTAGTAGTGATATATATTAAAACTGTAATCCAGGAGAAGATTTTGTAATGTATTTAGATAGTTTAATTAGGTTGTATGTATTATTCATGTGCATTCTAAATCAACTGTTGTACACAGTTTTTTATTTGTTATAATGAAATATTTTCATTGTAAATTAAATGACTTTCTGTAGCTATTGTATTTGTAAACTGGGTTATAATATTTTATTCAAATTGTTTTATTCGAGCTACACAGAGTAAAATGTTACAGCAGGTTAGACTAAACAACTAATACAAATGTGTATGCTAGAATGTGGAACGTTATGAAAATTTATCTTAGGTTTAGGAGCATCTATGGAAGTAGGATTCAGACTACAAGCATACTGCAGTTTATTATGAATGCTATATATGGTTTAGTTCATTGTTATTTTTGCTTTATCTTGTACTTAAATGAGTTACAAGGTGGAACTGAGACAAGAGCATGATTTTCACAAAATTGTGACTTAAATCGAGATAAGCTAGTAGTATTTGATTTCCTAACAAGTTAAGTGTATATATTAGAACCACGGTATTATATAGATCCAATGCCATTATTCAGGTTGTCATTAAATGTTGAGTAGTAAATTGGAAAGGCCAGTTTGAGATCAAATCATTTTTAAGGATGTCATTCTTTTTGGTGATTCCAGTGTGCCTTATGAATTGAAACCATGTCTGAAACCAGTAATTTATGTGTAAATGCAGTTTTCCTCTTTTCTTCTGGCTTCTCTGTTACACTGAAATCAATGTTTGGAAACAAAGAGGCACTGTATGCATACAGGAGGTTCAGCTGGTCTTTGAGACTTGTGTTGCTTTATACATTATGGCTGCATACACTTCAACTTGGACAGCGTTAAGAATTATACCTAAATAACATGATCACTTGGATGTAATAGCTTTAGAAAGATGTCAGGAAAAGTTAATGGTGTTTAAAATCTCATACTAAAGCTTATCTGAACAATTTAATGTTTGTGGATGGTAATAAGGTCAGTACAAATGGCCTAACAATTGATTATGGTAACATCTACACATCTTATTGAAAGTCAAGGCATTTATACCCAAAATACTAGAAAAGTTATTGTTTGTTGGAAGCATTTGCTGTGTATATGATTCTTTTCACTACTTCACAATATACTAATCATTTGTTAAACCTTTAAGTTTTGAAAATAGTGTGAACAATTATTGCTAATTAATAATAGCATGTCATAATTGTGTTGCTCAAACGTGCTAGTTTTTAAGTATTTTCAACTTAGTAAGATTCCACACAAAAAAAAAATCTTAGTTTTGGATGCCATCCAGACATCATATATCATACAAAAATGAGGTATTTACGTGATATTGCTCATCTAATGTATGTTCAGAAGGGATGTGAAGGCCAAAAACCAAATTAGCAACATATTTACAAGTTTTTATTATTCTACTGCATGGTTGTGACAATGTATACATTATACCTAGGTTAATAGTATAAAAGTATTTTGTGTGCCTGATATGAATTGTTTGCTGGAGCCCAGTTATCTTCCTTTACTGCTTTCATTCATTCTATTTGTCTTTTTGGCTCTCTCGAAAATTTAAAATATTAAAATTTTGAAACTTCTTACATCTGTGAGTGGAACATCTAACAGTGCAACAATTCCCAGGCATTGACAGTGATATAGATGAATAACAGCAAATACAAAGATGGTTTAGGCAAGTGGGAAAAGGTATCATTGATAGAGTTATCTATAAACTTAAAACACATTTAATAGTGTTAGATATGAATTGATTTGATGTGGATATGGAAGAAAAAGCAGTATAGGTAAATACTTAATACTGAAATGTAATCTTTCATTTATCACGAAAGAGTAGTGCGAAGAATACAAAACAATATGGAAATTCAAATCTTGTCTTTTAAAAAGATAAAAAAGAGTATTTTAAAGAAATATTTGTTATTTTATTATTATCCTGATACATACCATGCATCTTTAGCATAAATGTAATAATTATCATATTTTAAGATGTAATAATTATCATATTTTAAGCAAGTAAAACACTATTTGATATGGTGTAATTGTTGAATAAATTATATTTTTGTCATATAAGATAATATAATTGTTAAAACATAAATATAAGTGTATTTTCTCATGTCCTTTTGTTTATATTTAAATAACATTAATGAAATGTGATGCAACAGATCTTTCCACTTAATGTTCTCAAAAACATTATGAAGGTATTTTCATGAACAAAGGTTTAAGATTTCACAGAAAATGTGGGAAATGTTTCATGTTATTTTTTAATGTTTATGAATAAACTGAGTTGGAAATGTGGATAATATTTCTAAAATAAATTATTAGGACAACATGTGTAAATATACTGTACTTATTTCTATCCTTTTGAGTTTGCTTTTGTGTTACAGTCGATACTTATAAATTTATTACAAACAGTATTTTATTAATAATACTAATTTTGAATTTTTTGTCACATTATAAAAATTTCATCACACTTTGCAAATTTTCAAAAGTGAAAATTATTTTTACGCTCATTATGCTTATTATGCCTGAGGTTTAAGAATAGATTACTTTATAGATTTCTTTATGTGGGCTATTGAAAGTCATGTTGGCTGCTTGCTTATTTTGCCTTATACATCTATATGAATTATTCTGAAATACATACTTTTTGTTCATAATTTATAACCTAATCATATGTATCGAATTCATTGCAAAATAGCTTACGTTTTTTTTTATAAAGTGGATTGATTTTGTTTAATAGCTTTGAAAATCAGACTGAAAATTATTTGTATCATTTTAACAAAAGTTTGCAGCCTTCATTTTGTTATAAATTATGCACAGTGTATTTACTTTGCTCACTTTTAATTTCTTGCACAAAACTTAAGAATTGTGTATCTTGTTCTGTTGGGAATTTTGAAATTTTTATTCCTTTTTCTGTGTTTTTGTTTTGAACATTTTTTCCCATGTTTATCATGGCTCTCACAGGGATCGTATGCAAAGCATTATCTGTATGGATTAGGAAAACCAAGCACTCCTGGACTCACTAAGGTGATGAACAATGCACGTCATTGATGTTGTTCTGTAGTCACATGAAGTTGATGTTCATGTAACTTGAAACTAAATGTGGATTTTGTGTTATAAATGTGAAGTGATATGCATGTTTTAGAATTATTTTCTTTATAGACTAGTAATGCATAATATGAATGTAACCTACTTTTGTATTCCAGTTCCTCATGTACAAATGCAGTATTAAGAATGAGTTTATACATAGTCATATTGTGGATAGTTTTTAATTAAATTTTTTATACATAATTTAAAATTTTGTGTTGTCTTTTATATATATACCCATTCTTAGTTAGTTTATAGTACATTTTGTGTTTGTCTGATCTTCCAGAAAACCTTAAATGTTTTATCTTGTGACTTTTTTATATAAAAGTTTACATGTAAATAAAATTTTATTATTTAATTTTGTATTGCAAAGCTGGGTTATTTTACTGAAACCTTCAATACTTTATTTGTTTCTTAGCATATTGAAGCAATTCTTATTTAATCAGTGATGTCGAGAATTAATTTAATTAGTTTTGGGTTAAAAACCCTTTTTGTAATTGGTCATTAAAAATGAAATATTAAAATGTGAATTTGTTTTTACTGCTTCATTTACTAGATTTTGAAGAGTAAAAATTTAAGAAAAAGGCTATTATCAAGAAATTTGCTATAAGTTGAATTTTACAAGTCTCTTAGTAACATACATGTTAAAAGAAGCCAGTTATTTAATTGTAAACAATAGATTTTTTATAAATTACACTGTTTATGGTCTCCATATAAATAAAAAAATTGTTTTACACAAGAATTTACTGTATAAAGATAAAATGTTGTGAGATTGGAAACAGTCTTGTACACTGCACATTTTGCCATCTTACTGCATAATCATTAGACACTGGGAACAGCCTTGTGTTTAAATATTTATTGTGTACTGTTAAATTTTGGCTTTTTAAATACATCTGTGTTATATATTGAAAACGTAGACACGTGTCATCCTAAAATGAATACATATAAAAAATTCTGTTCTATTACTCAGGTTTGTAATGCAGAAAATAACATAATTTGAAGCAATATATAAAACAATAAACAAAAATGTTAATAGAATATTAAGATAAATTTGCCTTGGAAATGCACCTCCACTCCCACTTTAGTTATATCCTGATGACAGGTTCTCTTCTTTGCTCATTTGAGAATTGGTATGAATTTTTAGAGTAGAGTTTTTACACTCTACTGTATTGCTCATAACAATTTTAATTTTGTGAATCACTCAACCTACATCAGTTTGTGATCTTTATACCTTATTTGTGTATAAACTCCATGTTATTCTTTCTTATTCACTATTTTTCTTAATAGGAAAAATGAAAAAGATGGTCTTGTCTGTTTCTATTCAGCACTACTACTACATTTACATTTTTTAAAAATTGTTTTAGGTATATTTTTATGTAAACTTGTATTTATTCTTTATTTTCTTGGTTTTTACAATAGAAAAAAGTTCTTAGAAACATTCTCCAAATACGAATATTCAAATTTGCATCTCAGATGCTGATTCTTCTAGTGTCTCTCCTCTACCACCTCATGAGTATATAAGTTACTTGGGTAGCAGGAGGTAATCTTTCATGGAGGACATACAGTTCTTTAAATACAGAGAGGTAGATGCTTACATGCAGTGTGGTGCTTTTTATCCTATTGGCTCTGAGGTTGAGCTTGTAGAATAGTGAGAATTTAGACTTTTTCCAGCATCTTTCTTTGCTTGGACATCTCATGAATCATGGACAGACACTGCTTTCTTCATGCACCCTTTTCACAGCTAGTATGCCATGGCTGTAATGTTTTGGTATTTTTTCTGTCACTTATGAATCTTCATTATTTTTATTGGAAGAATTTCATCTGATTATCTGATCCATCCACATTTTCCAGACATTGAATTATGTGCAAGGGGATTTACAGATTAATTGAGGGAGGGTATTGCCATGCCTTGTCCTCATTTACCGGATCAGCATGCTTTGGCTTCATATTGCCTGGAGAACTGTTATTTAGACTCTTGGTGATTAGATCCTCTTCTTCCTGTTTAGGGTTCTAGTCAAGATACCAGTGTTCATCTTAACCACACTCAGTTTTACAGAATTTGTCTGTCACTTACAACAGTTTTGCCTTTTTTGTCATCTTTGGAACTGTATCTGAGGCCTATTATTAGTTCCCTACTCATATTTTATAATGTTTTAGTTATTTATTGACTTAAACTTTTGTTAGGTTATCAGGTTTTGCTTTCTCCTTGGTATCTTGGTTGGTTGGTTGCTGAAGTCTTTTGGAGAAAGAGAGATGCCTTACCAGAGGAAGTTCACCTTTTTTTGTTGGCCCTTAGGCATCTCAGAGAAGCTCATTTTCTCAGACAGTCTATTTTAGATTAAATTCCTGACTCCATGGACTCTTGGAGTAGATGTGGTCTGTCTACAGTCTTCATTTTCTGTACTGTCTTCTTGACTGGCTCACATTTCTTTTACAGAAAGGTTTACTACATCTCTTGTTTGAGCTTCAAGACTTCCCACTTTGGTGCTTGGATCCATTGAAATACAAGAGTGATTTCAACATTAAAAGTGCTGATCCTTTCACTGAATGGAGCACAGGTTTTGACATTGGTGAATATATTATGGGGTCAGGCCCTATGGAGCTATCCACCAGTTGTATAGTGATATATCTGAGGATTTACACTACTGGAAACTGTATTTTGATACTTGTTGTAGGCAGGGCACAGGTAGTCCTTTGTGTAGCTTTGTGCTTTATAACAAACAACAACCTATTGAATCTTATCTCATCCTCTGTATCTCATATCAATTTGTTTTGTACTTCCCAAAGACCTTCTTAGCACAAGCCATCTAGGATCTTCTGCACAAAGAAGCCACAGAGCTCATCACCTCCTTTCACGAGGGTTTTTATTCTTGGCTGTCTGTAGTACCTAAAAAGACAGGAATTTTGCTACCAGTCATCAACTTTTCTTTTTCATTTCCTGCAACTTCCTTTTTTTACAATGGAGTTGTTTTTTTCCTTTTAGTGGCTCTTTTCACCCATACTAAAGATTACCTTCATATCCTGGCTGGTGAGTCTTTAAAATGTTACCTTTAATTTGTGCATGACAGTCAGGTTTTTCAGTTTCTTGCTTTACTACTTAGCTTCACATCTGCTCCATATTTTTTGTTGCTGGATAATCAGAGCTTTCTCACATCATCTTCACTCCCTTGTCATTCACACTTACCGTTACATGGACAGCTGGTTTCTTCTTGTCTCTTCATGCTATTTAGCAGAATTGCACACTCAAAATCTGTTATCAGAAACTGTAAGAGAAGTCTATTCTTACTCCTACACAGTATTTCATCAAGGGTAAGCCAGACCCAACCTTCTTCTCAACATCTCCAAGCCATGGAATAAGCAGTTCTTCAAATACAGTTGTTTTCTTCTATACTAGCATGGATAGTTTGATCTCTTTTAAGGGTGTGGGCATTCTTGAAATTATTCAAAGAGGTCATGCTCAGATGAGGGTCTTTTAGTGGTTGTTATGGGACTAGTGAAACATTTTCACAGATCTACTGATTTGTTCTGTTTGCTGGATTTAAGTTGGTGGTTGAACAGGGACTATACAACAGTAGGCATCCTTCTACCAATCTTTACTATCAGAGATACATTTGTTAACACGTGCTTCTTTCTAGGGTTGGAGTGCTTTATAGATAATGTGAAATTTAAGGGACTTTGGATAGTAGATGAAGCTTCTCTGTACTTCAATATTTTATACCTTTCAAAGTTCAATGAACTATGGCTTAGGGCCTCAACAATTGTTGCAAGGTGGTAATGCTTTATTTGAACAATTCCACAGTAGCTTTGCATATTCAAAGCAAGTGGACATTCACTTAAGATCTCTTTGTTTTTAACAGTGGATCTTCATCTTTGGTCACACAAGCACTAGATTGTTCTCCTTGCCTGTCTAATTTCATGGGTAATTAATCTGGTAGTTAGTCACCCAGTTATTTTGTCCAAACATAGCTCCTCCAACAGAGTGACTGTTTCATTTTTAAGTCTTTATTGGATCTGCTCCCTTTTAGGGAAACCACAGATCAGTGCTTTTGGCACATGCTGAAATACCAGGCTCCCATTCTTCTGGACTCCAGTAACTCACCCTCTGGCTTTAGGAGTAGATGATTTAAGCCAGGCTTGGACAGGATCTCATCTTCATGCATTCCCTTTGATTTATCTGCTTTCTAAAGATTTAATACTGATTTGCTCTATGCCCTGTCATTTTTTCTGGTGGCACCATATTGGCCAGGTGAGCCCTGGTTTCCACTTTTCAAATATCTTTGGGAATGCCCACCTTTTCCTCCTTTTTCCTTGGGTATTTCTCTTACATCAGGCTTGGTTGGGCATTTTTCCATCCATCAGTTAGAGTTCTTTATTTTCATACCTGACTTGTATGTTGTACATTGCACGACATCAGGGAATGATATCTTGAGTGGTATCCTTGTTAGCACATTCAATTCAACATTCTGTTTTAGAAGTTTATCACAGGAAATTGCTTACTCATCATTAATGGTCTCTCAGACTTGGGTTTAACTCTTTGTGTCCCACTTTGCCCTATGTCTCTCAATTTTTTATATGATTGTTTGACAAATGTTCGACACCTTTGTCTGTTGTCTTGTATGTGGCTGTCTTATCATCTGCGTTTTGTTCTTCTAAGAGATGAAAAGTTTTTGAGCCCCTAGTTTTGTCATTCCTGTTGAAAATGTAGGGTCAGGTTTATTATATCATTTTTCACTTAAAACAATTTCTTCTGTTATTGGCTAGTGAGTATTAATGTTTAGATGTGTTTACACTTCATGTTCACAGGATACTGTACCATACTAATTCTATTCTGTTGTATCTAGACAGGTTCTTTTTACCTAAAACTGCAGCAGTTTAGGAAGGAGATAAAACTTTATGTTTGTCTTTTTTGCATTTCCCATTTTCGGATCCAGATAATATTTTATACCCTATTTTGGCTCTTGGATGTGAATGAGGCATGCATTGAAGCATTTCAGGGCTTATGTCACAGGTTATATATTCATTGGGATCCTTTGGTATCACATTGCTTATTTCCTGTCAATTTGACAAGCTGGATTTGTTGTTTGGTTTTGATAGTTTACTCTGGCCTTTCATTAGAGGAGTGAAGAATTCTTTAGTTCTCATCTTGTCTCATCAAATATGATATATATTGATGTCCCTGGCAATTTCTAACTGGAAAAATTGTACATGCTGGTATGTAGACTATATCTTCTACCTTTATATCATACTATTTACCTGATATAGTAACTTCCTCCAGGGTGGGTTTTGGTTACCTCCTATGGCTATTCTACACACCCAGACTCAATTGTGATAGAGGTGAATAATATTTTGTTTCTTTCTTTAATGCTCATTTTCTTGAGACCCTCTCATCATTCTTATTTGAATCCATTGAGTAGCAGGTGTTATCTCTACCAGTAGACTTAAAACTAACTTCCTGGTAGCAACAAGTTCTGTGGAAATGGAGTGCTCCATAAGACCACTTATGTGTGTTCTGCAGGTGGTGAACTGTAGCTTTATATCAAATATAATGTACAGTACTGCCACTCATAAAGCATAAAGAGACTTTCCTATCCCTGGTAATCCTTGAATTGAACAAAGTGGAGTTTGTTTGCAGTCCAAAATAGTGATGCAGTTTGCATATTGCACTGTTTACAGAGCATAGTTCCTCCAGACTTCCCAATGCATGTTTTACTTCACTCTTCTAGTGAAGTGAGTCCTTACTATTCTAATTTTTTTAGTTGCTGATGTGGTGAACAGAGGTTTATCCTCTTGAGTGAGTTTTGTACTTCTTATTCTACTCAAGGAGAAAAGGGTGAAGCTGGATACCTTCCCAACCTTAACCCTGGATAATTTTATCAGAGGTCTGGTTGTGAACTAGACTTAACTTATGCAGGAGTTTCCTCATAATTCCTTTACAGAAATAACACTTTGTTATCTAGGTGTGTGTTCGTGGCCCTTATTTTGGCCATTCTGAACATGGATCATCATGTTTGTGAGCCATTAATAAACTTTATTTGTTCCTCATTCTTTTCATAATTTCAGGGGCATGATGCATATTGCCTTGTCTTGCAGCTTGAGGAGTTAGGGTTTTGATTCATAATCCAAGGCTGGATGATCTCTGTTCCTTCTGAGTGAGACATGAATTGGCTCTATAATTCTGAGTTGGGTTTTTTGCATTTTTGCTTCTTTAGGTTGGGGAGAAGACTTATCCAGTTTGGTGTAGCTTGTGTTCTATTTGTAATTTCAGAGATTCATATATGACATTTAGTAACTTTCAGGTTGGTTTCTTAGACCTGTAATTCCAAGCTTGGTTTGTTTCACTTTGTGTGTTTATAGATTGGAATGAAGATTTGTCTACTTAACTGTTACTTGCTTCCTCTTCCTAATTCCAGAGGCTCAACATGTAACATCCTATAAATTTTTGATTGGGTTCCCATCATATCATATTCTTGTTGTACAGTTATATCATATTATGGTCTCCATGCACTATCTACTACACCTTCAATCTAGCCTTGGATCCACTGCCATATAATTCCAATAACAAGAAGTGGAATCTTGCTTGTGTGGCCTGGGGCCTGGATGAATCTCATTATAATGAACAATGTTGACTTTGTAGCTGGTAGGCCTTTAGCACACATGTTTAGATTTCACTTTATCTTGGCAAGTATCATACTTGTTCTGGAAGTAGTGCAGATTATTCCTAGTGTGCTTTATTATATTTCAAATTTTCTTATTTTTTTTTATACACAAATGCTTTCTGTGTACATTTTTCTCACTTCCCTCTCTATCTTATCATTGTGAGATTCTAGCTAAAATGAGAATGGGGGTGTGTTTCGAAAGTTTATTTTCCCTCTGCCAAAATTGTGTCTTGGCATGGCCAAATGGTTAGGGCACTTGTCTTGCAATCTGAGGATCATGAATTTGAATTCCTTCCCAACCAAACATGCTCGTTTTTTCAGCTGTGGACGCATTATAATGTGATGGGCAATCTCATTATTCATTGGTAAAAGAGTAGCCCAAGAGTTGGTGGTGGGTGGTGATGACTAGCTGTCTTTTCTCTAGTCTTGCTGATAAATTAGGAATGGCTAAGGTAGATAGCTCTCATGCAGTTTTGAACAAAATTCAAAACTAAACCATAACAAATCAAAAAGGTATTTCTAATAATACCTCCTTCCACACTATTCATCCCTTACTCTCCATTATAGCCAATGTTCAGGCCTGATAATCTAGGCAGTCTCAAAAAAGTGAATAAGAATGAATAATTGGGAGGTTATATCTGGATGAAGTATAGAGGACATATTGACACAGGTGGAGGTAGTACAAGATTAAAATTGCTACAGATAATATATTAGGGTATTTTAAAGACTGAATCAATTGAGTTAGAATTCATACGAGTTTTTAAAGAGGCAAAGAAGAGAACCTTTTTCTAAGATAAAGCTAAAATACGAGGAGAGGTAGATGCTATTGGAAATACATTTTTTGGAATGGGAAAATGTAAACATTGTATAAAGTGTTTAATCTCATGATTTGATATCATGTTTAGCAATTCTGTGATTTGCTCTCTCATTTTATATATATAACTAAGCTTTGCTGAATTGGTTTTAGGCCTATCAAGCTTATTATGGAGCTTTACAGCACTGTGTCCCTTCTGGTCCAGCACCACCTTCTTCAGCTGGGTCTTATCAGGTGAAGAAATCTTCATATTTACTTAAGTGTTATGATTAGCACTTATTTGTGTGAACCAGTTTTGATATATCTAAACTAGTAATTGGATTTTGCTGTATCATATTGAGAAACTTTGAGTATATGATTCTTGAAGCATTACTCTGCCCAATTTCTATATATATTTTAAGAAACTCCTTTTTGGATTAAAGAATAAATAGGGGGTGGTAGAACTTTTTCAGGGTAGATTGATGGTCTTGGAATATTTAATAATTAAATTTTTTCCAATACTATGGCAAAGTGCCAATGTTTTACTGTGAGGCTCATGCATACAAAGTGAACTAATATTGTATAGGATAACCATTACCTTGATAACAAACTAATAGAATCATTGTAAATTAAAGTATATCTGAGGTACAGAAGATCATAAATACAATATACAAACATTTTATCACCAAAATAGGGGTGTAACAAGATATGATTTAGAAAATTTCTCGTTATTTACTTGATAATCTAAAAAAAAACAACCAAATATAAGACTAATATTTTTAGTATTCAAGAACACTGGAACAAAAATTATGTTGTAACTACTTCAGCACTATTAATAATTATTAAAATTTATTTATGCTTACATTTATACAGAGTCAATTTACGATAAAAATTTAACTTCTATTCATGTTGTTACCGTATCCTACTCTATTATGTAGTTTATAGCAGCTTTCTTCTTTTATGCTGTGTGTATGTGTAAAGTCAAAATTTTTACCCATTAACTTTAATCCAACAACTTTTGTTATTGTTGCTCATTGTTTTCTATGCTTTCTGTGTTATGCCATCTTTTTTTTTTTTTTTAGGGATATCCTAGTAGATACTACAGCAGTCCACGCCATCTAGTTCAGGTGAACATTAATTTTTGTTCTAATTTTTTTTAAAGTGTTTGTTTCTTTTATCTTGTGCTAATTGTATTAACTATATGTTTTATAGCTGTTAACAAGCTTGTTTTAATAAAATGTGTTGCTTCTAAATTTGAGTATTAACCCTACTTCAGATTTTTATACTAAGTTTCAGGGTAGAAATGATTACTTTTAAGTTTATTATTTAATGTAAAAATAATCAAAGGACTAATTTTCACTTTACTGAAGAACTATAAATGTCTGTCCATATTTGTGTCTGTACTCAAAATGTTTTGTTGTCTTCATTAAATTATAAATTTTATTACATTTTATTTTGGTATTAAGTCACTGATCTATATAAACTTGACTCGGTCAAAACTTTTTCATGATTTTCAACATGATTACAAGTGTAAAAATTGGCATTTTTAGTGTGTAAATCAGTTAGAATTTCTGAATTATTACGTGTTGCGAGATCAAGATATGGAAGGTGAATGGTAGAACTTTTACTGCACCGTTATGATCTATGTTTGATTATGTATTATTACTATAATTAACCAATGACTTATTTTAGTGTATTGTATTACAATCATATTTATACAATGTATAATTTTATACATGGAGTACATCGAGATTGAAACTAAATCATATTTTAAATTCAAAAAAGGTTACATTTGTTGTGTAGTATTTTCAACAAGTGTTTTGGTTTAATAAAAATGTCTTAACAATAAACAGAGATATTGTTGAAAGCTAAGCATATTTTGTCAAAATGATTTTGTTTTGTTATGAATGCTGATATATGGTTTTGATACTAGTTTTTATGTTAAGATGCTAACTATATTTCAAAATATTGAACCATGTAATAAAATAAGAGAAACAATAGTTTTCACCTGCTGTTAATAATAATAATAATAACAATAATGTATTTATATAGAGGGTGGACAAATACATGCCCCCCCCAAAGAAATGTTAATTTGTTATATCTCTTATAAGGTAACAAAAAATATTTGAGACTATGTGTTTATACAATGCACTTGATGAGGTATCTCAAGTCCTAATCTCATCATAGTTTTTCTTAAATGCTCAAACTTTTCAAAACTTTAGTTACATATTCTCATAAAAAGTGTTGTGCACCTGCTTTCATAGATATTCAATTCAGCCTACAAAATGATCATAAAAGTTTTTCTGCAATAATTTATCATAAAAAGCAAACTCAAAATAACATTAGTTTCACAAGTTGATATTTAGGCAGCATTTCCTTGGATTTTAGTCCTGCTTCAACATAGCATTGTTTGGGTGAGTTTGTTCAGATATTCTTGAGTGATTGGTTGCCATCCTTCCTTGAGTACTTCAAGAAGTTCGTCTTCTATGTTTGGCTTGCACTCGTTTGTTAATTGGTTTAACATAGCCCCTAAGTTTTCAATTGGACTGATAAAATTGATTAACCTGGCCATTCCATAACATCTCTTACTTCTAAGATATCTTTTAACAACTTCACGATTGTAGAGAAACTTGTTTGGCTATTTTGTAGGCTAACTGGAGTATGAGTACATAAGAAACTACAGCTGGTACAAAACACTATATAAGAAAATGTAACTATAGTTTGGTTATTAATGAAAGCCAGTGTTAAAAGTGGTTCTCGAGATCATATTTGAACAGATATTGTCCAGTGCATTTTAAAAAATGTACAGTTTTACAGACTTTTCTGTTATCTATTAAAATATACAACAAGTTAACATATTCAAAATGAGCCACTTTTTACTATCCACCCCTTGTATATATATGCATATTATTACCAGCTAGTGGAAACACATGAGGTTAATTAATGTTTATTAGTCAAAAATGTATGTGTGCTATAAACTTTATGTTTAAAGCACAACATTAGTATTGTTGCTCATTCATCAAAGACTTTTAATTTAAAGTCTAATCTTAACTTAATCATAAAGCCTTAATGGCCAGTTTTGATGTTATATCCCTCTTTACAGAAGTTCCGACCGCTGAAGCCTACAAGATAGCCTTAGAACTCTATATTTGAGACCCTAACCCCTCAATAGACATTCCCAGCAACCAATTAACAATCCTCATAGAATTCACCACAATGAAGACAAACTTCATGCTCAACAACCACAATTATATACAAATAAATGGTCTAAGCATGGACAACCCAGTATCACCAGTTCTAGCCAATATTTTTTATTACACAAGTTGAAACACAAGCAATTAATACAGCATTACATCCACCATTATAGTGGTACAGATATGTAGACGACACAATTGCGTGATTCACATCTACAGAACACATACTTAATTTTTTCAATCACATTAATGCAATACATCCCAACATTAACTTCACATGTGAACAGGAAGAACAATCAAATATTATTTCTTAACCTCAAAATTACAGGAACCGATACACAATTTAAAACAGAAATCCACTGAAAAATCACCCATACTGAACTATACATTCCTTGGGACTCAGCACATGAAATAAAACAACTCAACATACTAAGAAACCAAGTAAACACAGCTATAAAACTGTTCTCACCAGGTAAAAGTAACGATGAATTAGACAAAATAAAACAATACTTCATCAACATCAATAAGTTTCCTCTACAAACCATAGAAAATATTATATGCACACATCTAGACAAAAAGGAAAATCAACCAGCAAAAGTAATATATCCCACGAATTAAATAATGACGAAACCATATACTGCTGCATACCATATATTCCCAACATCAGCAGAAAAATAACCAACATTTGGCAAAAACTAGTAACAAAATATGACATTCAAGTTAATAACAAATTTATTCAAAAACCAGGCACAAAACTAAGGTCTATACTACATAAAAACCACAATAACAAACACCACATCAACATTATTTTGAGATATAATGTGATATCTGCCGTGACTTCTATATTGGAGAAACAAGTAGAAAACTGTAAACCAGATTGAAAGAACACAAAAAGTCACCTTCACACGTTTTCGAATACTGCAAATCAAATAAACACAACAAAATCATAGAAAACACCCAAATACTAAATAAAGAAATGAACATAAACAAATGCAAAATTAAAGAAGCCTTACTTACATAAAAACTCAAGCGCAAAATAAACCAATACAAAGGAACACATTTATACCTATATTAATAAATATAATAAAACGTCTAAGCACACCCTCTACATTCCTACACTCAGTCATACAACCCTCTTTAAATGTGGTCAGCTATCGGTCAGTTACCTCTTTTTTTTCTTTTTTTGTGAACCTGACAATGACCAAAGAAATGTTGTTCGCTCCTCTACATAAAAATTTTCTCAACCCAAACCAGCCTTTTTTACCTATATATTTTCCTCTACAAGTGGGTTTTTTCATCATTACTGATTATTGTTAGTCTAATCAGAAACACTTAAGTGTGTAAAAAACAAGGTATTGCAATTGAATGATTGAGTGTGAGGCTTAAAGGAATTAAACCCAAATTGGAGGCTAAACCTGCAGCTGTACTTACAGCAGTGATAAGTACTTTATAACAAGTATTCATTAGTTTGTCAGGCTGTTTTTTTTTTTCTCAATTTCGGGCATGATGGTGGATGATACAAAATGTAACCTAGTTTAACGAATGAATATTTGCTATGAAATTCTTATCACTGCTATAAGTGTAGCTACCACTTTGGCCACCAAATTTGATTTCATTCTTTAAAGTCACATGCTTAACATTTTTCAGGCCACTCTCCTTTTCGTGCCTAAGATGTTTTTTTATTAAATATTGTCATTTTGTTAACACATGCAACAAATCATAGCAAGTAAGAAAGTTACACTTGATAGTAACCATCATTAGCCTTAGGATTGCAACCCTATTATTCAGAACAAATCTGTACTTTTCCAAATGATTCAGACTCTTTAAGTATAAATGGTGGTAGTTTTCCTCTGTGTAAAACTTCCTTTATAATAGTGCTATAAAATGAAACTAGATGAAGAGTTTATTGTTATTATCCACATGCCTTCAGTACCGCCTCAACAAGTATCAATATTTACAAAAATTGCTTGAGCTAATATCACATGACTGTTAACTCTCCCTAATTACAAGAATTTCACAACATTTAGCAAATTTGTGTTTAAAAGTTGTCAATGAATAATAATCATTCACATTGACAATTATTTTGAAAATCTGACCAAGAAACTTTTAATCTAGTTTGCTTGGTATAACTGATACTTATGTCATTTCATCCAGTAATTTTGCTGTTCTGAGTTAGCTGTTTTAAATCCAAATGATAAAAAGCTGAAAATGTTCCACTTTACTTTCAGGCGAAACTAGAGTAAACATTTGAGACCAAAAACTAAACTTTTTTGCACAGATGTGTGCAAAAGGTTTGGTCAAAATTGAGTGATTTTTGTTGAATAAGTTTGTAAATGTGGCTTGGACTAAATATAACCCATAATTGTACATAGTGAATACCTATAAGAGTATCAAATTTGAAAGTGATCCATGAAAGTTAAGTTGTTTTTCTGTAGTTAGTTTCTGTATTTTTGGTGCAAAGACAAAAGAGAGAGAGAAAAAAGCAGTCAAAATTGGAGAATTTTATAGCTGTTGTTTTTATAAGGGATTAACCTGAAATTTGTATGTGAATTAAGAGTGCAGTGGAGCACAATCCATTGAAAATACCTAATAGTTTGGATTACTATTGTCTGAGTTGTAGAAAGTGGAAAATTACTCAACTATCATTCCGGTTAGTAACACACAGTATGCCCTGCAGGCTTTTTGGCTGCATGACACACAACTATGTGTTTTTATTTTTTAGTAATTCTAGTAAAACTTTGCCCAATCATAGTTGATGTTTAGCTTGTGTTCATTTTCTGTTTTGGGCATATTGCACTTTAAGTTATAAGAAGGATATATTGCTATTTACAAATTTATTAGAAAAAAATGCAACAATTCTCTTTGTAACATCCATTCTAAAATTCTTGGTTATTTACAGTCTTTCCAGTTACAATACTGTTCAGTGTTTTTAACTTGGCACTTTTAGAAATGTTGCTGTTGTAGCCAGTTTTTTTTATGTTTACCCATAAGTTAACTTGCCACCATAACTTTATCTTCCACCACTTTTATTTTTAGTGTGATACAAACCTACTTTAATATCTTATGTCCCATTTTCACTGTGGTTTTGAAGGTGGACTAGCTATTCTGTAGGTAGGAGGATTGCTTGTTATTGATATTTGTTTTACTCACTCAAGAGGGAAAATTGGATAAAGACTGTTTTCATTGAACTTTTATCGGGGCCAATCTGCTGATTTAATGTACCCCATCTATTGGTACTGCTTGTAGTGGCCCTGCCAATGTAATTCTGTATGCATGCATGTTGATAGTACATAATGTAGTTAAATGTTTGTGCCAATTTTTTTTGGTTGTCTGAAGGATGTTGGGTGATATTATACATTGACATTTCAACAATGGTTTATGGAAGCAAGTGGAAAGTAGAAGCAATTACTGTATGATTACCTGCTAAGAGGCAGTTTGAACTATTCATTTATATTGTGTTAATTATTTAGTTAATTTCTAATTAGTTGCAATATTATTAAGAGCCACTAAATAACTAATTTAGTTTGAAATAGTAAAGTCACTAAATTGTTTTCAATTAATAAATACTAAACAGTTCATGTTAAGTGCTTTAAAAGCACACCAAATTCTTTTCATGAATTTAGTGTAATGCTGTTTGTTTGAAAAGAATAAAATAATGCATTATATCTGAATCAGAGGCCATTAATCTTATGAGTAGTTGAATTTTGTGACAATAACCTTTTACGCAGTGATTATCCATAATTATATGAAATCATTGGAATCTGATGTTTATATAACAGATTAAAAAATCATACTTAACTCTAAGTGGGGATAGCTAAGTAGGCTAAATTCCCTGCCTTCCTATTATGCCCCAGAAATGTCCCTTTTTCTTTTATCTATTATAAAAATTGTCAACAAGTGAAAAAGAGGTACACCTGATTTCACACCTTGCTTGCTGCGAGGCATTAAGAAAAAAAAGATATTAAAGTAAATATCACAGAGGGACTTGCATATTTTAATTGTAAAAACAAATTGATATGTTGTTGACAATTAATAGACAATAATTTACTATTTAGTTTAATCAGTTGAACAGAGAAAAAAAATCTGTTTGAAAAAAAGCCCATTTTTTGTCAATGAGTGGTTATCCTTTTAACAGCTTCTGCAAATTACTGTCTGTTTTGTGCATCCAGGATTTTCACATCTGTATGGTATTTTAACACTTCTTTCATTGCTTTTCTTAACAAACCAACTGCACACATTAATTCAATAAATAGTGAGTAACAACTTAATGTTGTTAATATTTTAAATGCAAAAATTACATTTCTTCAGCTCTGTTATCTCCAGTTCTCTAGGAAAAGATTGAGGAAGTTATTTTATATGATGTAAACATTGTGGGTGTACAAGTGTGGTTGCCTTGGTGCAACAATATCAATAAGTGTACCAGAAACTCTTTCATGCTATCCAGCAATTTAGGCCAAAATGTATGGTTATTGTTACTTTTGAGGCTGTTGGCTGTTTGTTATTTCATTATCATTACTTATGTGTATTCCTGTATTAAGAATGTGCATTAATAAATAAAACTCGCGTTAAGATTCAGTATTTTAAGCATTAAAATTAGTTTAATGTTTCCTCAGTTTTCTTGATGATCGATCTATCTAAATATTGGACAAAGTTTGAATGATTTGATATTTTTGTGATTTCTATTATACCTTATATTCAAAAATTACCAGGAAGAAGACAACACCTTCAATGCAAAGATACACTCCTGGGACATATTCAGGAATCCCTGGCATACTTGTTTTAATCCCAGCAGTTTGTCATATTATTAGTATTTGAGTTGCAGATCTATATATGTATTTTATACATATGATATTAAGCATATATGTCTTATTTAAAGAAAATAACATAAGCTTGTTCAAGGTTTATCCAAATTGCCACTTTGCATGTGACAATTAGAAGGAAATTGAACTGGTTTGTATATTCATTACCAAATATCTTAATTTCAAGAATGCTTTGACATACTCCTTGCACGTTGGTGTCTATATTCTGTTATATTTCTCTTAAAGCTTCTCAAATTTTAAAAACTTTTCTATGGAGGATTGGGAACATCAGAAAGCTGTGCTTATGTGGTCTTTAGTTTTATAAACTGTTGTCATCATCATATTAGATTAAATGTTTGCCTATTGGTTATATCTTTGGAATGAAATCTTTAAAGATGCTGTTGGCAAACAGATTTTTTACTCGGAATTTTGGCTAGTTGTTTATAACATATTTTGTATTTGTTACTTTGTCAAAATTAATTTCAAGAAAGTTTAAGATCATTTGACAATTTGACTTTTCTTTTAAAACTATTTTATGTCTTTTTCATATTTTTATAACAGTTTTTGATTTATTTAAGTAAATTCAGGCCTGTATTCAGAATATTTTAAAGGAGAGTTTTAATATATCAGATCAAAAGTCAACATATAGTGTGAAGCATAATCAGCATGTAATGTGTGCTAATGATGTGGGTGTTTAGAGGCATGCCTCCACCCTCAGGAAATTTGTCACAAGCAGTTGCTATGAGATGGAATCTGGAAGCACTTTTGCATGAAATATAGTTAAACAATGCCATGACTGTTTATGTATAGTTCATAAATATCCATTGAAAATTCAACAAATCATCAGTCTGATGTAACACAAAGTAGGGAGCTAAACCTCAATTACCATAAATGTATATGCTTTATTAAAGTACTTTACTTATCTACATTGAGAGTAGTTAAATTACATGACTGATTTAAACAACTGTACAACAGAAGTATATTAACTGTTTTAATCATTGGCTATATTATGCACTAATGAAATAACATAGTATGCTCCATTCTTCTGGGGTGCTTTTCTATAAATAAGGCACATACAGTTTCAATGTTGATAGAAATGTGATTATATGTAAAAAGTCTTTCTTTGGCTTTTATACATTTCAGGTAATGTTCAACTGGTAGAGGACAGTATAGCAAAGAGTTTCAATAACATAAAAAAAAAAATTGATATGGTGAAGCATGCTTTTAAGTTGTCAAATAGCATCTAGGGCCTGTTCTGGAGAGGTAAATAAAGCCATCTTTTATCCTCCATTGTTCAAATATATCAGGATTTGGCAAGTTTTCTTTGTCTGATATTAGAGATAGGAAACGCTTGTATGAGTTTTTATGATATGCGTAGCTGCCACAAATGTTTCTGTTTAACTTTAATGTATTATGATTTGGAAAGTTTATGTAGTGTTGATGTCATATTTAGTTATTTTGAGAAGTGAGAACTTGTGACAAGATTGCTTACATAATTCTTTATGAATTATATGTTGTAAAATATGTATGTTTAACTATTACAAGTTGGCAATTGTTAAATTGTTGATTCATGTCCCTAGAACTTTCTGAATTTTTTTCCTTGTTTTAATCAATTATTATTGCATCATAATATCTTGTTATGAATTGAATGTTTTAAACTTCTGTTTGGGTATAAATACATGTCAAAAGATTATGTGGATCTCGACTGCATGATGAAAGTTTAGTAAGGTTTAACGAGAGAAGAACTCATCTTGTTAGTTGTGTTTTAAGTAATTGGACCAGCTTTTGGGAGTTTGAAGAAAGAGAGAATTATTTAAAGCCCTGGATACAAATGTTATAACTAACAGTGTAACAGACATTTGTGTATGTTTGACTTTTTTTAATGTATTACCGTATATACTCGTTTTACCACTCGATCTTGATTAAAGGCCCGTTTGAATAGTCGCCCGTGTAACCAGAACATAAAAATAAATAAGGGCCCGTGCTTGAATACCCGCCCAGGCCCTAATCATAACTTTTAGGAAACTTTGTTTTTCAGTATGAAGATGTCAATTTATGATAATGAATCACACACGATATTAAAGCATATCTTCTTAGCTTTCATTTGACACATCGCTCGTTAAAATCCAATTTGGGGAAGCTGATAACGACAACCCGAAATTTTCCCATTATTTTTGCCTATCACCGCTGTAACAGTTTAATTGTTGACTCATTTGGCTACACCCGCTTGCACTTGGCCACACATCCGGTGACGAAACCCTCGTATCACCTGACAATTGCACGCGTGCGCGTCTTGATTCGAATCTGTAGTGCAGTGCAGTGTATGGCCGCGCGCAGTGTATATGGGAATTACTCTTAAGACGTGAATAACATAAAGACTGGGTACAGATAGACATATATAGACATATTTATTAATAATTCGTCATGGAAAAATTTGCGATCAAAGGCCATATACTTCCCAATTGAAAAAGATTAATGTCGTGAAATATTTGTCTTCAACGATAATTTTTGTGCATACCTAATTTTACTTTGAAAATAACAAGCGCCCGTGCTTGAATAAGAGCCCGTTTGAATAAGGGCCTGGTATTGAGTTTGGTTGAAAAAAATAAGGGCCCGGGCTATAAAACAAGTAAATACGGTATTTTAAAATAAATGGAATGTTGTTACTTTTTATTGTGGAAATTTATTAACGACAAGTTACAGACGCTAACTGTAAAGAGTTCAGCCTGTAAAACCTGACAGTAACAATACAGCTTTGGGATTTCAATTGCAAAGTGTCAGTAGAAACCATTGTATTGCAACTATTTCAAATCAAAAAATGCAAATATGTTATCAGAAGAAAATGGACTACATAGAAAATGCTAAATACCATGAGTAGCTGTAAGCAAGATTTTTTACACTATACAGATAGGAGGTTCAATCAAACCCCTCCAATGTATGTGCATAGTATTCACCCTATTACTATGGGTCAAAGGTCATGTTGTTCTGTTTGTTGACTCGCACTCAAAATTGTATTGAACTACTATTTTATGAATGTATGTTAACAAGATTGGTATCAAATTGTAGATTATAATTCAAATTTTAGTATGATGCATCAGCTAATTTCTTAACTTCAAAATAAATGTTAAAAAAGAAATGCTAAATAATGATTTTTGTGTGTCATGTGTTATGTTTAATGCAGCATTGGTTCATATTATATGTTTGTGATGTCCAATTATAAAGTTTATAGTTTTTTTTACAAATTAAGATTTCAATTTACTGATGTTGACAAGCTGGAATCTAACAAAAGAACCTTCATATTTTTCTGTTTGCTGAGATATCGCTACATTTAACTGATTTAAACACATGGGTCTTGCTCACCTTTTTCCATTTTTGGAAATTCTTACATGTACATCTTCTGTTTATGATGTATGAATAACTAGTCAAAAGCTCGTAATGTTTCTCAAGTAACTTTCTTGGCCAATTTGAAGTATTCTGACACCAAATTCTTTCTTTATATGCTGGAATTCGAGCAAGAAGGTAGGACTTTAGTGAGCTTTAAATTTCATATCTTTTTAGACCAAAATACAGGTTGATTATTGAGCTTGATAAATTACAGCAAAAATCTTTAATATAAATATAGTAATTTATGATTTTTGGTTATTGTGAAATGTATATATCAAACCTAAAAAAATGTTTCATTTCACATCCTTCACATGCAAAATTTGATAAGGTTTAGCTATATATGGTAAGCAGCAAGCAAGTACAATTTTGTAACTGGAAGAGATAATTGTTTTCTGTATTTCTCTCTTTATTTTTTTTAAAGAAAAATAAGGCTAAGAAAACTTCTAAATATTAATCATGTGTATTCACGTGTAATGTTTTATAACTGAAATATGATCATTTTAGAAAATATTAGTTTACTAAAATAGTTCCAATCAGATCACTTCATAATAACTAATTTCATATTCGTCGATAGAAAAACATGAATGCATGTGCTCCTTGTTATTGCAACTTCTGTAATGTAATAAGAGTTAAGCTATTTAGTCTAGGCATTTGTGTTTTATTGCAATTTGTAGTTATTCTAGAAGGAAAAAAGCATAATTTATATTTGTTTCCTAATTGTGTTTTGATAGTGAAAATAACAGATAAAATATGAAATTTTCTTCCAAAAAAAAAGAAGATAATTATGTGGAAGTTATAAGAATTTTGCATGTGAAATTTTAAAAATTTTCTGATGCATAAAAGTATATTTAAACTTAAAATGAAAATTTATTTGTGTATTGGATAGTCAACATGATAAAAGCATTGCTTAAAAAAAGTCTTAAACTTAATAAAAAAAAAATTGATATTTTTCTAACACAGGCTTATAATGTTTACTAATAAACTGCAAATTTTTTACAAATATTTTTGTACATTTCATCGGGATAATATTTGCCTAATTTTCTATGGCATAATTTCATCTTTTAAGTAAGCTATGGATTCCTCATGAATAAAATTCCTTTGTTTTGAGTTAAAAACTATCTTAAGTCAGTTTTGAGTTCCTCTTTACTTGCATGCCTTTTTCTACTTAACTAATGCTATAAGGTTGTGAAAAGATAATAGTCAGATGGAGCAAGATATGGTAAATAGGGTGGATGAAGCACAAATTCTCATTTCAAGGCCCGAAGTGTTTCTAGGGTCATTTTTTGCAGTGTGTGGTCTTGCATTGTCATGCAAAAATCCTTACAATTTTTTAATTGACTAATGCAGTTGTTTTTGTAATCAGTGCTTAGTGTAAGCACTCCAACTAGCAACAGTATTTTTCAGCTGTGACTGATTTGAATCCAAGATTCTGTGATAGACTATACCTCCCAAATCTTATCAAACACAAGGTAAATCCTTTTCTGGGTATAAGCCACACTGTTGTTGGGACAGGTGTTTGACAGGGATTCAATCATTGTCTCTTACATTGAATATGCTCATAAAGAACTTGCTTTTCCTCACCAGAAATTATTATTTATGGAAATTGTTTTTTAGCATGTTTTGTTCTCAAAGATAAACAAATAGTGACCCTCTCAGCACATTGATTATCCATCAAATTATGTAGAAACATCAGAAAATTTTCAAAACTTTTCTGAGCCCATGGAGGTGGGTAATGATTGTTGTATGGTGCTTCTGAGCTATTTCTTACATGGTCACCTTTGGATTTGCCTCAGCTATAGATTGCAGGCATCTTTATTGATTGATCTTGGCTGTCCAGAACATGAAGAATCAATGAAATTAAATTCTTCCAATTGCAACTTTGTGAACCATTGTTGACATTTCCTGATGTTTAACACATTTTCTCCATAAACTGTACATATGTTTCTTGTAGTCTCTGAAGCTTTTGAGTGTTTTTTTAAAAATTCATATAGCATACAATGTTGTTTGTGTGTTTCATTTGTACTTATCTCTTTGGTCTTTATATTTTAAAATTTTGTTTCAAATGTTTATCACTTATTCTTAAATAAGATGTAAGGTTTATTAATACATTGACATAAAAAAAGCATGAATTTGCAAGTTCTTTTTCTCAAAACCAATAACTTTTTTGAATAACAAAACAATATTATTTTTTCAACCTAACAAATGTTTTTCTTAAATCATTGTGCAGAAGATTTGCTAATCTTTTTTCATTAACTTGCTGATAAACATTGTTATAGGCATATTTTCTGAAACTGCCTCTTATAAATTGCAGTATGTATTTGTCAGCATAATAGATTTGTTTTTGAAAATAACCTTATCCCAATAGTTTAAATAATACCTTTTGAAGAACTGAAAATATACTTCATGTGGTTTGATTATTAGAGTATTCACCAAAACTTACGTAACATATCTTTTGAACTAATAGAACTTTCAGAATACTGTAAATAAATGTATGATAGCAAAATACTTTGAACAAGTTATTTATTGTTGTGGTACAGTCTGTCATTAAATATCATACTAGTGCATTGTAACTAGATTACAACAACTCTGTTCTGTTAGCATGCATTCTTGTAACCTGCACACCATACATTTTGCATTCATTGTAAATTGAGATCTTTAAGGCTATTGTACTAAAACAGCAGGTGTTACACTTTGTGTAATGAACTGTATTGATTAAAAACTTGAGATAGTTTTGATTTATTATCATTGTAGAGTTGAGTCTTCAAAGTAATATCTCAGATTATATGAATTTTAATTTTGTTTGGTGTGGCAGCAATACTCTCTGATCCAAATATTTATCTTTCTTCTGTTCCTATTTAAACAGCACCTGTAAGAATTTTTGTGTTGCTTATACAGTAATCATAGTGCCAAGCTGTGAAAATAATTTCCTAATTTATGATTGGTTTGTTTAAAGTATACCAAAAAGTTGGTAAATTCTACTTGAACATTCAAGTTGAAGAGAAACACAAGATTAATCAAGAGCATCTAGTCTTTAACTATTTGTTTTATTTTAGTATGTACAAATTTGTTACTTTGAGGTTGGCCATATAAAAAATAACAGCAGCAAAGAACTTAGTTATAATCTTTGTATGATTTTTATTTTTCCATCCATGACTATAAATCTGTTAGAATGTTAGTTATATACTGACTTTCACCAGAGAAGCTCGCATGTATAAATCTACAAATTTATTATTTTTTACTTCTTAATTGTGCTGTCAGGTGAGTAAACTAATTGTTGCACTATATGGTGTTTTGGTTAATAAAATACAACTAATGAACCACCATATTAATAAAGAAATTGTAAATCTACATTTATCAGCTGTTTTGACAACCCTAAATTAGGCTTACATGTATTGATAATATTCAATATTTCACATCAGTGTTTCAATAAATAAGTAACTTAAATATGATATCTGTGAACTATTTATTTTTGTGTATCTGTAATTATGTTTTTCAGGTTTTTCATTTGATTCTCTCTTCAAACTTTACAATTAATTTTTATAAGTGAAGAAAATTCTTTGTTAATACCAATTAACATCTATTTCAGGGAGCCTATTCTCCATTTTATGGAAGTCCAAGAACACCCTACCGATTTAAGGTAATGTATCTGTTGTGAATTATTCATCAAAGACTGACCTCATTAGATGTTTTTATGGTTAGTTTTTTCAAATTTATACTGCTAATTAATGAGATTGTATGTGTTAAACTCATGTCTTATCCTCTGCTTTTCAGCAAAGGTTCTTATGTTACTGTGCTGTGATGGCCTTTTAACTACAAGTTCATTCAAAACACAATAACAGCAACTTTTTTAACAGGTACATTTCAATTTGACTAATTACATTTTTTAAAATATAAATCTTCTGATGATGACTTGATACTAAAATATAAACTTGTCTGCTGTAAAGGTTGCTGTTATTTTATTTTGAATTAATTACCCTCTTCAGAAGATTCCTCACTAAACGTAAACCTACACGATTTATTTTAACACTTCCTGATTTAAATTAAAAGAGGTACTAGAAATTAAAATTTTATTCATGAATAGAAAATAAGTTGTGCTTTTAAAAACCATTTTTTATTTTACTCGACAAATATTTTTGTCAGGTGGATATATTTGAATAACAGAACAAAACCATTATGTGTTGCAGTATCAACGGTGGTAGTACATTGTTAAGCAACAAAATAAAGTCAAACATAATTGTTAAACGGAAAAATTTAGATAAGTGTAATTTTACACCATATTAATCTTTTTTTAAATAAAGAGCCTTTTAGCTTTTTTTCATGTTTGTGTTATTATTTCTGTCAATGATTAAAATTTTGAAAAAAAAAGTTATTTTAAGTTATGTGTCCAAAGAAAAAGGAAGGAGCTTTTCAAGTTTTTATTTAATCTAGCAGACACTTGTTGGCAAGTTTTGCAAATGTAAGAATTACTATAGTCTTTACATGTAACTGGATATAAGGATCCTTAAGAATCCTTGTCAAAAAATTTGTGATAAAATTTGACCTTGTTTTTTTTACTGTGACAAAGTAAAAATTCCCAGCTCAACACATTATACATAAAAAAACAAAGTTTTATAGATGGCATTTGATGGTCTAGGGACCTGTGGTACGACACATTGAAAAGATGTTTTTTCTGAATTTTTTATTATATCTTTAGGATTTATTTTATAGGGATGGTGAAGTCTTGTTTATATCTGCACCTTTCAAATTTAAGTTCTAAGATCTACATTTAGATCTGTATTTTAATCATACATGATACATATAATTTCTTGAAAAGTGAATGTGGGTTTTAGTGAAGTGAGTTTTGTGCTTTTGTATTTTCTGAGTCTTGGCTATTAATTATTTTTTAAATGGTTCAAGTGTAAAGTTTTCTTTGTAGAAAATGCAATTATTGTACCAGTACATTACAGCATCTTTTGGTGCTTATTCAGAAGACTATTCCTTTGTCGATGGGTCAAGTGTCAAACACTATTATGATTGTTGACTTCATTCAAAACTTTATTGAAACACTGTTTTATGAATTTATGTCAGTAAGTTTGGTATCATGTTGTAGATTAGAATTCAAGCTTTTTATATGAGTTAATTTGTAATTTAAATATTAAAAGAACATGCTTAAATATTGATTTTTGTAAGGCACATAGTATGTTGAATGTAGCATTGGTTAAAATTAGATGTCTGATATCAAAATACTAAAAATATAATTTTGTAGGAATTATAAACAAAAACTACCAATATTGACAAGGTAGAATATAAAATAAAAACTTTATCTTTTATTTTGGTGAGATATGTTTTATGTATTGAATCAAACACAGTTACCACCTCCTTCCATTTTTGGAAATGGTCCTTTATTTACACTTACTTCAATATATGACATGTTTATAACCATTTGACAGCTGAGGATCTCCCCCTTTGGGTTTTTACCATTACTTTAATCCATTAAAAGGCTAATACATTCTTTTGAACCAAGATTTCAAAGAGGTAGGTTGCCTATAGTATGCTCCGAGTTTCATATTATATTAAGACCCAAATACAACTTAGTTATTAACCTTGATAAATTATATTGAAATTCTTTGGTATCAGTATAGTTATTTATGATTTTTTTACAGTTGACATTATATATATAAAATCTAAAAAAATAGTTTGTTTCATTTCATGCATATGAAAAATTTTTGAAGGCTTAGCAACCTATGTCCAACAGGAACTAAGTTAAAAGATAGTTACTAGAAGATATGATTGTATGATTTACTTCTAAATTTATTGCTGCATATTAAGAAAAATAAATTTAACAATCAGTTCTAAAGAGAATTAATCTATATGTATCTGTATAATATATAATAATTGATATGTTACTGTATGCTAAAAAATAAGTCCACCAAAATATGACCAAACAGGGTCACTTTGTAAAGACTAAAGGTCAACTTACATTATTGGATATGGTAATGAGTGCATGAGCATTTTATTAATGCAAGTTATGTAATGTTAGCCAGGCACAGCTGGAAGGTCAGTATAATAAATATATATACACACAATGTTATGAGATTTTCAACTACTTGAACTAAAAATTTGTATTTTTATATTATAATTTGTAGTAATTCTAGCATGAAAAAAAAAGAATATTTATTTATTTTTTTATGAGGGTTAATGAGGTCAGTCAAATTAATGGGTCCCAGATCCTACATAGTTAGGGTAGAGTAAATAACAGTCCAAATGTTAGGTCTTACTGAAAACAAGCATTTGAAATGTACTTGGAAGGTTTCAGATATTACACAAATAATATTGAATATATTTGAGAGAAAAATAGTTTTTAATTTTAACATGAAATCACACTTGGACTAGTAATGAAACATACTTGATATTTTCACAAATAAATCATATATTATAAGTTTCTTGTGCACAAAAAACTTTTAATTATCACTAAAAGTCCATCAATTTTTTTTAAAGATACACATACTGCATCAAAAGTTATAGCATAAATACTTAATGTGTGCAAATGTATGTTTTGGTTTGCATATTATATTGAGCCTATTGTGAAAGGGTTTTGTTATTTTAGTGTAGTTCAGTGTATTAGTTGCATATTTTGATTATTGTTTTATTTTATTTAAAATATATTATTTTCGTATGTTGTACATTTTATATTAATGTCAATTTGTATAATATTGATAGCTTTTAGTGTTCATATGTGATGCTTCTTAAATCTTTTATTTGCGTCATTTCTAAGATATATGAGCATATCTGTGTTTGGTATGGTCTTTCTTGCTCTATCCTTAAAGATGCACCATTTAATTTCAGGAATGTAAGGCCTGCTGCCTTACATTTTGTTTTTCTATGCTTCTGTGATATAACATACTGTGAACTAATGTTGTAATAGTGAAACAACTGATTTATTGACTGTACATTATTTTTGCAGAACATTTCATCATAGTCCTTATGTATTAAGTAAAATGTTTGTTAAAATAACTGAAGACTAAACCTTCAGTCACAAACATAATGTCTGCATTGTACACACATATTTGTGTTTTTTTACAACTCAGGCAAAGGGTATGTATAGTAATTTTGTCAAATGTACAAATTTAAGTTGTTTTTTTATCAGGCATTTGAACTTGTCACTTCTTAATTTGAAGATGTCCTTGTCACAGAAACTACTTTACTATTGCTGGGGATATAACATTTCCTTTGGAAGTAATGTAAATTGGTCTTATGACATTTTATCAATAAAATTATATGACTTAGCCATTGCAGTTATTGTAGTTTTGGTTCTGAAGATATTATTTCAGAAGATGCTTTAACTGGTTGTAGTGTTACCATCATGATGTAGTTTTCAAGTTCCACTTTTGAAATCTAAAAACTTAATATTTGATATTTTATATTTGAATGATTTGCTCCACTTTTGATAATTTTTCCATTTGATGGATGGTCTGATAAAAGATGTTTGTGTGCTTTATTGCAACCATATTTTCTTTTACTGGATTTTCTAAACCTGAGAAAACCAACCATTTATGTTATTCCATGATTTATTTGCATGCAATCATCAAATACAGAGACTGCACGAAGGTCTTGATTTTGATTAATATCGTTTCTGTTTACTTGAATATTCTTATTCTTCAAACAGTTAGATAGTGTCTCCCACACAACATTTAGAAATAGGCTTACCTGGACTAGTTTTTACGACTTTTTGTCATCATTGTATATTGCATATAAAACATAAAACTTCAGCTTACTTTTATTTTGGGAGGGGAAGTTTCAAATAGATCAGTCTTGTCACTGCGTTTGTTTGGTCTTAATTTGACACTATCTATCTACATAGACTTTTGTGCAGCATCTTTATACCCAAGCTTAGACTTGTTTGACCTCTTGATTTTACTTCAGGGTCACATAGGAACACCATAGTTTCCTAAAACATGACTACTAGTGATGTTTACTATTATAGGTTATGTCTAAGTTTGAGCAGGGACTTGTAAATGTTTCTTCTGATGCACAAAGTGCATGTAGATGTTTTTATAAAATTAAAGTATTAGCATTAAATTTGGCAGATATTTTCTGAATATTTATAATTTTAATATTTTTTTAATATTTATTTTTGGAAATTGTGGTTTTCTTTGGAACATTTTTATATTGACAAAAAATTAAAATACTTTTTACAATATGTTTTATACAGCAAAGTTTTGTTGTGATAAATCAGCATATTTTTTATTTTTGTTAAAATAGCATCATATGTAATTCTTGATTATATACACATATGTATAAATCACTGACATTCAGTGATAAAAACTATTCAATTTATGAATTAAATAATTGAAAACCAGATTTTTTTCTTTTATTATCCAGAATGTTTCATCCTACACATCAAACAATAGGAATGTATTAATCATTGTTAGAATTATATATTTTCTAATTTACTTTATTCTTTTGCAAAATAAGTTAGCCATAGATGTAACTAAAACTGCTAAATAATTGACATACTTAATTTGAAAGACTCAAAAATGAAATCCTTTAATTGCTTGAGTATACCATACTCTCTAACCATATTGTCACTGTGCTAAAACTTTTGGTAGATGCTAGGTGCAAGTACTTAATTTATGAAAATGAATACAACATTTAATTACACATTATAATATTAATGAAGAATCTACCAGTAGTGAAAGACTATAGCATACACTAATGTGAAGCCTGTAGTTTGGACTGGAAGCTTCAGTTCTTGTGATGTGATTGATTAATTGCATCAAAACTCCAATTTTAGGTGTCTCTTAGTGCAAACCGCTATATACACTGTTTCTGTATAAGAACTTTATTTTTTTGTTTGTGTATGCTGCATTCAGATCACATGTATGGCTCATTGTGAAGATTTAAGCATGCATAGGGTTAAAAAGAATTTTAAAAATGAATCTCTATATTGGTTAAAAGTCCAAAAACATGATACCTACAAAAATCATTAATATCCATTATACAGTTGATACACAAAGTTGCAAAGTACAAAACAAAATGGTTGGTAGGTTTTTCAGAATGGCCCATCATGGCCAAGCACGTAAGGCATGCAACTCATAATCCAAGGGTCGCAGGTTCGCTTCCGCGTCACGCTACACATGCTCGCTCTACCAGCCATAGGGGCATATAATGTGATGGTCAATCCCACTATTCGTTGGTAAAAGAGTAGCCCAAGAGTTGGCGGTGGGTGGTGATGACTAGCTGCCTTCCCTCTAGTCTTACACTGCTAAATTAGGGTGGCTTGCACAGACAGCCCTTGAGTAGCTTTGTGCGAAATTCCAAAAAACAAACAAACAAGCAAACAAGTTTTTCAGAATTTGTTGATAAACTTCAAAACCATTTTATCATGTATAAAATATATAGCTCTGTATAAGGATGCATATTTACCCATATTTTTTGTCAAAAAACATATTAAACATCAGATCTAGTCATGTAGATATAATTTGAAAATTGTTCAGTGTGGATTCATTGTTTTTATCTTGCATAAATTTATGTAAACTAATTGAGTACACATGACTGGTTTCTAACTACTCAGATAAATTTTACACACCACCTAAGTTTCAAGTGTAACCAGTTAATTTGATGTTATCTGTGTCATTAAAATATTATTGATTTGTATTGACTTTATAAAGTATTTCCCATGCACAGATGTAAAAAATGTAGTATCATCAATATTTTAGTGTTTGACCAGGATAATTCAAGAAGAACTGTGAAGATTGTTCATACAATTGTATATGATCTCATTATTTCATGTACTGAACTTGGTGGTAAAACAGTAACGCAATAACTTGGAACTACAATTCCTGAAAAGACAATTCAGTCTTGGAAGAAAAGATTTTCATAGTTAGTGGTGGTTAGTGGATGGGTAGGTAAAATCTGAAGTGCAAAATTTGCATAGAGGGAAAAGTTAGAAGTGTGAAGGAAAATGAGGGATCACTTAATATTTAGAAGAAAGTATTTAGAGGCATGGGCTATTTTCAGAGCACCCAGTAGGCTAAGAAATGTTTACTGAAGGAATCTTGGTCAAGAGAAATGTATGACAGTAATGTTGACAAGTAACATAATACATTCTTTGTATCATATGATGACAGTAAATTATTTCATAACGTCCTTTATGTATCAAAGTGGGTTACCATCAATAAAGTCAACAGTTTACTTGAGTTATAGAATGTGAGAAATATCAAACATAAGAATTTAAGCTATGTAACAAACATATACACTCATGCTTAAGTAGTTATTCATAGGTTGCTTGTAGAATAAATCCTTCAGTTCTTGTGTTGAAATTATTCAATTAACTGTTTTCATGACTCATGTTTCTTGAGTTGATTAAGTTATAACTGTGATATCATATATGTGCAAAGAATTTGGAAATTATACATTAACAAGTTATCACAATACTATTAACCTGATTATTAGTAGTACTGAAAAATAACAGAAATTGTTTCAAGAGGCTCAAAAGCATTGAATATTCTTGGAGGTGAAGCATTAGGTACTTTTATTTCTGTGTAAGGAATTAGGATATTTCATGTTTTTTTTATTAGTTTTCTGTAAAATAATTAGTAAAAGTTATAAATTAGGAAGTTTTTCACCAAATGAGGAGACATCTGTTGCTCCAAATTCTGAAGTTGTGTCTTGAAGACACACAAAATTGGTGGATAGATGATTCAGTTTCATCTTGGTGTCATAGAACAGCTGGGTTTAATGTAAGGTTCAGGACTTAAAAAATGTTTATAATTAGTGCATTATAGGGTGAAGTAAAACATTAAGATATGCCTGTAGGTAGTCTCCTTTGTCGCTTCACTGGAGTATATAGAGACAACCCAAAAACATGCTTAAACAAAAAAATATCTGACTAATAGAACAGTGGTTTCAGTTTTCCCTATTTATGTCTTGCAAGAATAACAGACTTTGATTAACTTTCAAAACTACATACTCAGAATTTAATAATCAGTAAAGCAGATACTGAATGTAAACCCAAACATTGCTATTTTAAATGCAAGTCAAATTAAAAGTCACAAAGGTTTACAAAATTAGCATATTTCATGTTGCATATTTAAAAATAATGAAGAGTACGCATACTCCAAATACTAAAGGTTTTAAAAAGCTGTAGACAGGTGTAACCTTATAAAATAGATACCAAATACAGTAGCAAAGAATTGCTCACTTGAAATTAGGTTAAATAAATTTTGTTTCTAATCATCCCATTTTATATTTTTCCCATACAGGATGCAGGGGCTGTTCAGGTTGATGAACGCCTTTTGAATAAATTGTGTTTACAATTTCTGACGGTTGATGAAGGTCATATCTGGCAGCTTCTTAAACAGTAGGTTAACTTCTGATGTTTTTTCAGGTCTCAAGAATAATCAGTAAAATTATTTGAATACTGTAAATTAACTTTTGTGTTTCCTGTCGCTAACATCCAACATGGCCATGTGGTTAAGGCACTCGACTTGTAATCAGAGGGTCACAGACTTGAACCCCCTTTGCACTAAATGTGTTCACCTTTTCAGCCATGGGGACTTTATATTGCGATGGTCAATCTCACTATTCATTGGTAAAAGAGTTGGTGGTGGGTGGTGATGACTAGCTGCTTTCCCTCTTGTCTCATACTGATAACTTAGTTACCTCGTGGAGATAGCTCTTATGTCGCTTTACACAAAACTCAAAAACAAACAAATTATTTTTCTCACTAGCCAAGTAAGCATGCAAATAAGGGTATCTGCTTATAACTTAAAACTAAAAATAAATAAGAGTGTGGTTAAAGATTTTAATCCATTAAGGTAATACTATTCACAAGTAGATTTTTATGAAAAAATCCTAAGCATAAATTAAAGTTTTGCTTCATTATGACTATAAAACATCATATATATCATGATTTATATCACTTTAGAGTTGAGTTTGACACTCATTATATTTGTTTTCTCTTTTTTTGTTTAAATGTTTTATTTTGACACAGCTGTTGTAAATATGGTGTGAAATAGTTACTTTTTTATAGAACACAAACTTATTTATTAAAATAGAGAATTTTTCTCATTCTGTGGTTACCTTTGGTCATCCACTTAGTTTTCTTTTTTTTATGGTAGTGAGATAATATTTTCAAAAGAGAGTTTTCAGAAAATAAAAGTTGCAGATATGGTATAAAAACTCATTTATATAATGTCTAGATCAATTAGAAAAATAAAAACAAATTATCATCTTCCAATTTATGTTTTATAACCTCTTCATGTAGATATCACAACAGAGAAAATGTTGTGCTTAGTGCTCTGCTGGCAGAGGGTCATCCTCGTGCTCAAACTCACCCCATGGCTTATGAACATTTAACTCCAAAGCTACAGAAAGTAAGTACTACTAATTATTTTTTACTTGTATCTTTTGCAAAATGTTTATAGATGAGTGTTAATATGGGTATTGTAAAACATATAATTTTGATAGCTAGTATAATTTCTAAATTCGTTTTTTTCCCAATCAGTCTTTAACCCTGTGTTGACTAGTAAGCATCTTTCAGGTGTCAAATGCATTCTTTTATATCACATTTTAAAACTATTTAAGAAATTATTAACTAAAAATATTTAATTCATATTTTGTCATTGTGTCTCATTTATTTAGTGTAATTTTCAAGAAAATTTAAAAACTGATCTAATCATTTCTGGTAGCTATGAAGGTCTTGATTGTAAACTGTTCATTTATGAATTTTCTTAGAATTGTTTTTCCAATTGCAAGATAAAGGTTTTGTTTGCTAAGAGATTGTAAGGATCCTTATTTTTCAGAAATTATTTTAAAAATATTTATGGAAAGGCTCCAAAGTAATCTAGACCTAAAGTATTACTTAGAAATTGTTTAAAATACATATTACAAAAAGTATGTTATAATTAAAATTATCATACTTTAAAATTAAATACACAAAGTAAACAGATTTGAAAAATATTAATTAAGCAGTTGTGTGAGATTTAATATTAAGTGTAAACTACTGCACATATTGAGTGACCTGTCAGTGGTGTTTAAGACAACACAGTGATCATAACATTACAAAGTTCAAATATTCTGAGTAAACTGTATTATATAATGTTAGATTGTATTCACTCATCAGTTGGGCACTGCTAATATTAGCAGCATTTAATTGTAATTTTAATAGCTGGGGTAATAAAAGGAAAGCAACTTGATGCAAATTAGGTAAAAATTTAAGTTTGATGGGAGGTGTACTGTCAGTTGGTTAATCAGTCAAATTTTGCTGGAAATAAAGAATATTTAAACCTCACGTATTGTCTCATAAAGAATGCTTGGGGAAGAAGACTGTTAATGAAATTAAAAGCAAAAAAATGCTGAGTGAATAAGTATTATGGATTTTTAGAACCAATTATTTATAGCGAGCACTGCAAAGTCATTAACCTAAAGTCACATGAAATCCATAACGATTGTATCTGTAGACATAATAAACATATTTGTTTGTCAGAATCTGTTGAATAACCTTGTTCTTGAATAGACAAGAATTAAATTGTATGAGGTTGAAATTAGGAGCTAGTCACAACAATCAATGATAATGAGGATGTTGCTCTGGTGTTTTTGTTTTTTGCAGTTGAAAATTACTCACACAACAGTCATTTTGCTTAATAGAAAAAAAAACTTTTGAATTGCTTTGTTGACATTTTTTGAGATGGTTAACTTTCTGTCATCAGTTGAACACGAATTACTCATAGTATGGATATTACTTATGCATGATCTAATGATTATGGCCTTCAGTCTTTTCTACTTACAGGCACATAAACTGGAAATTGAGACCCACATGCCACACACCCCTACCACATAATTTTTACAAATTACCAATAAATTTCTTTGTTTGGTATTACATCATTTATAACTGTTAGAAAGACAAAGTGTTACTCTGCTGAATTATATCAAATTTAGGTTAAGTATTGAAAAGAATTATTTTAACTTTTATGTCTTAGTTAGAAGGCTAGTTAAATAATGGTATTTAAGACATTGTTTGATTTGCATGTGTGTATTATTTTGCATTCTCAAGTGATTAATTTTCTACTACCACTATTACAAAAAATACAACTTGCATGTTACCTGCAAGATGATAGCCAGACAAAAATGAAGCTAATTGCAAACACTAAACTTCTCATTTTTTTGGTATGTTTTTGTTTGTGGTTACAAAATAAACAAATACTTAAAAATGAAAAATTTATTAGGTTATATAAGATTAAGATGTGTTAGTTAGTGCTAAAAATAAAGTAAAAAAACTTCTTGATAAGGTGTACTCATGAGTAGCTGGTGCATTACATCATTTGAGTTAGTTTCCAAATTGGGATTCGTAACTTGTATTACGCTATTATTAGTTAGACATGGTCAGAAGAGTTATAAAACAATAACATTAAATAAAATTATATGTTATAAGCTGTTCTGGATAAGTAATTGTTGCTTTTTGTTACAATCTGCAGTCATTCTAGAAGGATAAAAAGAGCAATTTTGGCATATTTATTATTTTATCTTTAGTAAAAATCAGTAAACAGTATGATTTATTTGTGTACAAAATATAATGTATCCAACCAAGCTTGTCAAAGTTTGTAAGATATTTTAAGTAAGCTGGATTTAACAAACTGTTTCTCGACCATTTTAATCTGTGGAAAAGCTACCATGTTCTTTGGAACCAAGTTTTTTAAGGAGGTTGGTTGTCTTTAATCTTCATGTAGTTCCATACTTTTTAGACTCAAATACAGGTTAGTTATTAAGCTTGATAAATTAAAGTGGAATTCTTTGGTATCATTATAGTTATGATTTTTTGGTTATTCAACTATATATATATAAAAAACCTAAAAAAAGTATTGTTTGACATCTTTCTCATGCCAAATTTTAAAAGGCTTAACAACCTATGTCCAGCATTAGCTGAGTTCAAGGGTCACAGCGAGAAGAGATAACTGTTCACTTTATGTTTTGAATTATCATTCTATATTTTAAGAAAAGTAAGTTTAATAATTTATTTTTAAATAGTAATAATATGTATACCTGTTTATTTTTGATTCATAATAATTTAACTGTTACTGTACAATAAAAAATTCTAGTCCACTTAAACACAGCCAAGACTGGGTCAGTTTTATATTATTGGATATTGTAACATAAGTACACATGCATCATCTCAATGCAAATTATGTAATATTACCTAGGGATGACTAGAAAGTTAATAAATATATAATGTTATGAGACTTAAACTACTTAAACTAAACAATTGTATATTCTTTTTATAATATGTAGTCATTGTAGTATAGAAAAAGGTATAATTTACATATTTATTTCCTAATTCCTTCTAAGATTGTTTTGAGGTTGGTCAGATGACAGACCCACCATAGCGTATAGAAAATAACATAAACTATGAAGATTTACAAACACAAACTTTTGAAATGTTTTTAGGGTATTTTACATAACATAAATAATATTTGAGATTTTTGCAACACAATATTTTTTAATCACAACATGAAATCACTGCACTGAGACTGGTAACCAAACAGACTCAATGTTTCTGCAAACAAATCTTTAGTATAAATGTTTCATTAAAAAAATCTTATCTTTTGCATACAAAAACTTGTAATCTTAACTAAATGTCTACCAAATTTTGTGAAGGTACACATACCATATCAAAAGTTAAAGGGTAAATACTCGTGTAAATGTATATGAGAACTTGCATAATGTGAGCCCATTGCGAATGAGTTAACCTAAACAGCTGTAATAAGTAACTAATTTAGTAGTTATAAAGTTTGAACATCATCACTGAGGTCATGTTTGTGGTTTAAAATTACTAAGCTGTAGAAACTTGTAATGATGTGGAAGTTTGAGGTATTCTAAATAGTTAAAATTAAGAAATACAGATTGTACACTTTTATCATAAGGGAATTTTTCTTCATACCTAGTTAACCATTCATAATTGCAGAGTAAGTAAATTATACTATTTACACCATTAATGAACTTAAAAATTAAATTTTTCTTTGAGGTACAGAGCAATTTCATGACAAAATCAAGAGCAAAAATCAATTCTGTCCTTTTTTCTATAATATTACATTTACATTTTTATATTATATTTCTAAAGTAAGTGTGCGCACAGTTTAAATACTTGAGATTGTAAATCAATCTATAATATAGTAAACATGCTCAGATTTCTGTTAGATAGTATACAAGCATTTCTTTTAAATAGAATTTGCCAGAAAAGAATGAATTCATAAATTAGTTTTCTAGCTAATTTATACATGTTTAGCAACAAACAAATCCTATTGAAAAGTGAAATGTGTTGAGGTATTTTAGAAACATAATAAAGAAATTTATTTTAAGGGTACTGAACATCAATCTGTCTTTGTTGGGTTGGCCTTGGCAAATGTTTTCCAATTTATGAGCCAGCCCAAAATCTCAGAGTCAGGTGTTCCTAACCTAATTTCACTGCTGTTTGTACTGGGAAGTGGGAGCTACTCTAGTGCTGGGATTATAAGATTTGTCCATGAATATGTGTATATAGTATTTTTGTGTTAAAATTAAAAATATTTTTTCTTTTTTCTCAAAAATGTAAATTTATGTATTCTATGAAACCTACTAAATAAATTTCAGACTTTTTGTGTCACTAAAGCTTTACACATAACTTTATACAATGCTAATCAATTTGGCTGATCTTGTAATCACTAAAAAGAAGAAAAGAAAATATCTGAATACCTTTTTCTTCCTAAAATGACTTCAAGTTGTAATATGAAGCTCCATCTGATTACTGGAAGTATCTTTATAAGTACAACAATAAACACTTGTGTGAACTTAAATTTTATTTGTTATTGTCCTTTGAACCCTGTTTGTGTTGTTAAAAGTTATAAATCACTTAGCAAATGTGTTTCTTATTTTATGCTATCAAATTATATTATGTATGAGCTGCCTTTGAGTGTACCTCATAAAGAATTTGTTATTACATTATGTTTACTTACCTCACATGATATAACCTGAAATAAGGTAAAATGTTTCTTGTTTTTACATTTTAGTTCTGCAATAATAGATAGAAGATAGATATGAAAAATTACATGGATTTTTTTCTTCTTTTTTGCTGTTGATTATTTACGACAGTTACGCTACTTTACTAATGGTAGTACTGCAATAAATAGTTTTTATACAGTTGAATAATGCATCAAAGAACACAGAATGCTAATGTGCCGAAAGTAGACAATGTTCCATAACTTTAATATTTTTCAGCTTTTTAATGCTAGAGAGAACTCTGAAATTGCCTTCACTGATTAGTGTGCTTGCTTATACCCTTACGTGTTCAAAGAAGTTTTTCATATTTTATGTTCATGAGCATGTGTACATTTATAGATTGTAATTATAAAAAATGGGTGTGTATATTAATTATAGCCTAGCCCATATGTGTGCATCAACATTCTGTTACAGCTGAAATTACACTTGTAACACATTGGTAAACATCATCAGTGCAATTGTAAGAAGTTCTTTCCATAGTGTTTTTTTTTTCTTGACGTCTTGTATGGCCTGGTGGTTAGGGCACTTTATTTATGATCTGTGGATTGAAGTCTGAAAACCCTATCACTAAACATATTTGCCATTACAGTCATGGGGGTGTTACAATGTTATGGTCAATCTTGGTATTTGTTGGTGGAGTTGATGGTGGGTAGTGACTTTCTACTATGTGCCTATTACTTTTACATTAGGGATTGCTAGCATAGGTGTAACACACAAGTGGCTTTGCACAAAATCCAACAAAGAATTAAAAATAGTTTTTTTTTCTCTGGCAAAATTGATTCATGAGAATTATGTTTTTAATCTTGTAAATTTTACTACTTAAGTCACAAAATTTTGGAATCTTAAAATCTATAGAAACAATGCTCTATACACCAGTAGTTGGTTATTTTTAACAGATTCCTAAGTGTAAAATTTTCAAGTGCGAAAAGTATTAAAATTTTATAAATACTGTCTTCACCATAGATCTGATGTGGTAAAGTTAAATCTCTTTTTGAAATACTCCAATATTCATATCACATATAGCAAATCATCGACTCCCAGCCACCACCTGTGGATGAAGCAGTTGTGTTGAAACTTCACAACTTTTTCCCTCTTGCTGGTGTTGAACAGATCAAGGGATTATTACGGAAGTAAGTTACATGTAATGTGGCAACTGAATTGTTGAAGTTTAATTGCAGTAGAAATATAATATTTTTGGAGAATTTGATTCAGTAAAATATAAAAGTCCAACTAAATTTGGAAAAAAAACTTTTATTAAAAATGTATTCATTTTAAAACTGTTTGACATAAAATAGACTTAAAGTTATGTGAGTAGAATATTAGTGTTTTTCAAAAGTTTAAGTTATGCACTGCTTATTGGTGTGTAGTGCACACTTCTGTTTCTTTGTGAATAAACAGACCTGGAACTTCAAGCAGATTTAAAACTATTTGCATGGCTCAACTGTAAACTTTAATAAGGAGTTCAGTTTACTGTGAAAAATACAAAATTATCATCTTTTCTCAATAGAATTAGTTGTAATTTTTGGTGATCCCTTCATAAAGGCTTAAAGCTGAAATGATGAGCCATAAAATAAAGATTTGTTTAGCCGCAGATTGCTTTATACACACGTGGATAAAAAAGATTTCTGGATTTGTTTACTCAACTATTCTAGCATTTATTTAACATCATTTCTTTCTTAAAGATGAAAGTATTAAAACTCATGTTCTGTTTTCATGAAGAAAGCACAAAAAAGTATGTGGAACTACAAACAAGATTTTTATGGATATATTACACGTTAAACTCACCGTTATATCATAAGCACTATAAAAGTGGTATAACCTTGTATCTACAGTTTCTATCTGTAATTAAATATTTGAGCATTTCAAAGCTGTTGTCCTTAGATAGTTTTACAATTTTAATACAACTTCTAAGATTTAATTTCAGTTTTATTACTTTTGTTTATTCATATTTTATATGTATTGTTATGAGGAAGACGTTGAATGTAAAAAATATTAAATGTGAGGTTTTATATCTTCATAATGCTGACTAATATAAGTAATTTGATTACGAGTATTATCTTTCTCCTGCTGTTAGACACAATGGCCAAGAACACGATGTCATCAGTGCTTTGGTTAGTGGTAGTAGAGGATCAGGTGTCAACCAGAGCCCTCATACAGGTTCACCTAAAATGAAACTGCGCTACTTGAAACTGGTGTTTCCTGAAGCTGATGAGGCTGTGCTTTTTGATGTGTTGAATAAGTATGATTTTCAAAAATGTTGTCAAAAAAACAAAGAGGTGGAAACTTTAAATGATAGTTTGAATAAATTTGTAAACATTTCTTAAAATTTAAAATAAAAACTGCTTAAATATTTGCAATTGCATAAAATAGTAATCAGGTAAGAGACTGAATTCATTCAAATGTGTAACATTAACCATTTTGACACAAAAATGTGTCTTTTCTGTGTGTTTTTAAATGTAATTTTGCAAGAAAGAGATGTTTTTTTTTCCAGCTGTGATAATAATGCACAAGAAGCCTCTACTCGGCTTACCAACATGGGTTACAAAAAACGAGATACACCTATTTTACGTCCTAACAATAGCAGCCAGCATGCAACACCTCCACCTAAAACTGAAGTTCAGCGTCCATCATTGCCAGTGGAACGTCCATTCCCACCTGCCATGTTGAATCCTGCTGATAGAAACAAGGGTAAGCTTAAATTAAGAGAAATATTTCAGATTTTAAATAGTTTGAAAATAGAAGGCTGAAAGTAGTTTTTTTATCTTTCATATTAATATATTTTTTTTCTTTTCACAGTTCTTTGTTATTTCATTAACTTGTATTTACGTGGAAGTATTCAACATAAGTGATGTATGAAACATTTACTTGCATATTTTGTATTATTGGACTAGATCTTATAGTTTAACCTTTAGTAGTTAACAGCTAAATTCTTGTAATTAGGTCCCCCAGTGGCTCAGCGGTACGTCTGCGGACTTACACGCTAAAATCCGGGTTTCGATACCCGTGGTGGGCAGAGCACAGATAGCCCATTGTGTAGCTTTGTGCTTAATTCAAAAACAAAAAAACAATACTTGTAATTAGAGTAAGTACATAAAACTTAAGTTTTAAATCCTTGTAGGAACTATACTTATACATTTAACTATATCATTAGGAACAGGGAGGGCTGTAATCATCATTGGGTTTACAAGTACATATATAAATAAAAATATAACTTGAAAGTTTATTTTAATAAGAAGAATATTTAACATTCCAGTTTTCTCCTTTTATTTTTAGTTCAAGCATCTCTTCAAGAACAGTTTCCAGGAGTGGCCAGAACCTTGATAGGGTTAGCCTTGGAAAGTTCAAATTACAATGAAGAGCGTGCCAGGCAATTTTTGATGGCCATGACACCCCAAGACAGGTATGCACTGTGGCATTGTAAATGTGAAGGTGAATGCCAAGGAGAAAAATAATTGTTTATTGCCTTCAGATATTATGTTTTGCTTTTAATATTCTTGTAACTAACTTTTTTCACATTTGACTCTTTATAATAGTGTTGTAAGTTCTCTTAGCAGTTTTATTTTGTCTAATTTCTTTTACTGTTTTTTTCAAAGTGAAATTGCACTTCTGATAAGGAATACTTGTGGAAAAAATAGTGTTGGCAGAAGAGGTTATGGATACATTTATTAAGTTGTTCTGTGTTTAGAAAGAGATTTTCTTTCAAAATGGTGAAACTGCCCAGTTAGACTAATTAAAATGAACTAGGTAGGAACTTGCTAATAACGAGTTGCTGCATTACATTGATGGAGGGAAGAAGCTAAACATTATTGGTAGCACACAGAATTGAACACCATTCAACATGTTTAGATAACCAGCAGAAACAGCAGAGGTGGCATGTATAAGTTTTGGGAAGGCTTAACCTACTCAAATAAACTATCCACTGCAGGATTTTATTCTTCCCTTCTAAAAATATTTTACAGAACAAAAGTGATTCATCAAAACTCTACAACCACTCATGCAAAAGACCCACTTGCTATTTTGGAAAACAGTATTGAAATATTTTTGGTATGAATGTAGCTGTAATGTTTTCAAATAAGACCCATAACTAGAATGCCTTTGAATAATTGACTATTCTATTTCAAGAGAATAAATTGTCTATTAATGCTTAAGTTTTGAGTCTTGTTTGAAAACACTACTGAAACATTCTGTTAGAAATGCATTTTATGACAGAACTAAACAGAGTGACTTCAGTAAAAAATTATTGATAAACTTGTATTTTAGCTTACACAAAATCATCGGGTAACTTGCTATTATGAATGTTGGTAGCTAAAGGAAGTTAACTGCTGTTACTTCATAACAATTATTGCTCATATTTTACCAGTTAAATCCCAAAAACATGGCACAAAGTTGGATTTCATCTATCTGCCACTGTTAGAATTTATTTTTTTAGTTATGAACTTGTTCTTGAATTTAGTATTCCCATTTCACTTCAGTTTCACATTTTCATAACTTTACCATTTATTAAAATTACATTCACACTTTTTGAACAACTCCAAATCTACTCCATTTTAAGAAAACAGAATAGTTTCTTTCTTGAATTCATATGGCCTACCAGAGAGATTTGCAAGCCACTAACCTTGCGAAGAACTTCCACATAATCCCATGTGAAGCCACATTAACTTGTGCCACTGCATGATGATATAATCATGCAACAAAACCCTTAACCACTGAGAGTTTGAAACATCTCTACATGTAATAATTCCCTTTCCATTTCTTGTCAGAATCTTCATTCTTTTACTTGGTACTGTTGTAAACAGGTGTTTTGAGTTTACTGAGATTTGAAACTTTTTCATCTTTCACTTGATTGAGCTTTAACATAATCAGTATGACTTTGTAGTTCATTGCGAACACTTCCTCTGCTGATATGAATGAACATATTCCTTAACTTGAACAAAATACCAATAATTTGATGAGAAATTCTGTATTTGTGTAGGATGTGATGGCCATTGTGCAGCATGTATTGGGATGCAGCAAGAACCCTTTTCCTCAATTCTCTTTCAATCCTGAAGTTGAGGAAGACTATTTTCAGTGCTTTTTCTACCTCCAGATTTTAATTTGGAAGTATTCGAACCTAGAGAACCTGACGATGACCGAAGAAGGTCCAAACGTTGTTCACTCCTCAACATAAAAAATTTTCTCAACCCAAACGAGCTGTTTTTACATATATATTTGTACCTATTCGTATGTAAGACTCTTAGTTTGCTTGGATTTTCAAAACCTTATCAATTAGGTATGCACAGTTCCCTATTTTTCACTGAATCTTCCCATTCTTTTTTACACTGCCCTTTCTCTGGTGACTTCTTTGTTATCCTTCTCTCTCAACAATGTTAATCCATTTCTAGATTATTCTCACAACCTTATTATTCCTTATCTTCCTCTCCTGACTGTTTCTTATTCTGTTGAATATCAAACTTATCATTCCTTGATACTTAATCTTTGAAGCTACTCTTGATAGTTTGGAGGGTGAATTCATTATCAGCTGTTTCCCTATCTAATGCACAGTTTTCTTTGTTTTCAGCTCTATTCTCCTTAGGTATCTTTGTTTCCTTCACAGTGTGATGGAAATGCTTTATTATTCCATTGATGACTTTCCTGGGGTCTTTAGAGAGTGCTCTTTTTCTCTACAATGTTTCATTTTGTATTCTCTGTATATTTTCATTTAGTTCCTTAATTGTTGGGCCCTTTTGGAAAAGGATACTCTATTTTAACAAATATATATCCTTTTTTTTGGGACTTTTCTTTTGCTCCTTTTATTTGTTCAGGAGTGTTTGGTGGTGTCCTTGAACCTTGAACTGAAGTTACTGGCTACCATTCTTTTTTCACAAGCTTAGATTCCCATTTACCCTAATCTTGCCCCTCCACTTCTCTGTGTTGTTGGGGTTCTTCTCATAATTTCATTTCTGTTCCTTTGTACTATTCTATTTCAATCTGACATCTCACTTGCCATCCTAATCACCAGTTGCCATCTGATTGGTTTGGAACTTATGGAAACCCCCATCCATCTTTAGTTGCAAACTGATGGGCACATTTCTGTGAAGAAAGATGGATCATATGAGTTCTTTCTACAATTTTACTTGCTTATTGCTTTTCATCACCAATTCAGTCTTGCTTATCAGAAACATCTGTTGGAGAAGGGGGAAAGTGTTGAATTTTTTGGAAAAACACCACTGAGAGGATTCATAAGCTTTTTCTTATTGCTTATTACTCCCATTTATTTGTTGTCTCAGAAAGACTTTCATTTGGCACATGTTTATCGACCTTTCTTAAACTAATAATTTTTCCCACCTTCTGCATTTCATTTATGTCTTCAAGTATCTGGTCACAAAAGTTTGTGTCTGGCCTTCATATCCTATGCTAAAGGTTATATGTCTAACACATTGTGCTTTTTGTGGTACTGTAAAAGTTTTCTTCCTGTGTTTTTACCACCCTCTTTTACCTTGGTGTGGATTTCTATACATGGTGAGGGGGCCTCCCTGAAAAGATTTTGTTCTTTCAGTTCACTTCCTCTGGGATCTAAATTTCCACCCATGTGTTTGTCATGCATGGTGAACCTTAAAGGGGAGGAGAGGATTCTGGTGGTTGAGGCGTCCAACTCTAACACATCACTTTCGCCTTGAATTCCTGTAGGTGGGTAGCCTTGGGGTCAGTTGGCTGGTCCACTTGGGCTAGGGTCAATCAAGTACCATTGTTGGATGTTCTCAACAGGTGTTATGAACATTGTATCTGATACTGGTGTTTGTGTACAGTGCTCACTGAAACCCTGGCATTGCTACAGTGTCCTTATTTGGCATTGTAATGCATCCCTTCCTAGGGCTTCCATGGTGGGTGGGGTCAGTGGGGACTGAAACATTCTTTTTTCATTATGGGTACTCCAAATAAAAACTTAAATAAAATAGTGAAAAAACAGTCCACAGGAAAATGATCACATCTTGAAGATTCTGAGCAGCAATCTTCAATATCTGTAACACCTGTACCTCATTTTCTTATATTACATTCTCTTTCAGATAAATCTATAGGGTAAATGTCTCCCTTTTTCATTCAGAAGGGACTAGAGGGAGTTGGTGGCCCTCAAAAGTCAGTCAAAAGCTTTGCTCTGGTGACATATTGGTGGTAACATCCATACCTAAACACAGTGAACTTCTCTAACATTCAAAGGTGATTGGGGATGTACCCATTGAGGCTATGTCCCATACTACTTTGAATTCTTCCCAGGGAGTTATTGTTGAGAGGTATTTATAGAACATCCCTGAGTCAAAGATTCTTGCTGATTTTTCTTCCCAAGAAGTTCCTGCAGTGATGCAAAGATAGAACTATGATACTGACCAGTGTCCTTATTTTAACACTTACATCAGTGTGTCCACTTGTCACCATCAAGGCAGGTTATCTTAATTACAAGGTATGTTTATAGATTCCAAATTTTCTTGGATGTTTCCAATGTCAACGGTTCGGTCACTCGAAGACATCATGTTGTGGTTCGTTGATGTGTACTCATTGGAGTGGCAAGGACCATAATGCTACGAGTGTGAAACAGACTATTATTGCATAATTGCAATGGCTCTCACCCATCCTACTTTTGTTCTTGCTCTAAGTGGTTGGAAGAAAAAGAGGTACAGCATTTGAAGATGATTCAAAACATTACTTACCCTGAAGCTCAGAAGTTACTGTCCATCAGTTCATGTCAGACATATGCTGCTGCACCTCATTCCACTACTACAGTGGGAATGCAGATGGATCACTCTGTCCCTTCAAAAGAATCATTCTCAAACCATATGAAAAGTCTTTTAACTTCCATGGTTAAAAAGTTGATGAAGTAATGTCAACACCCATTTCTGTCCCTAACATTCATTCCAGTAAACCCCAAGATCTACTTACTTTGGTTCTGGGAACTGGAATTTTCTCAGGTACATTTTCTTCTCCTGCCCCAAGATGCAAAATGATCATTTGTTTCTGTCCTCAGTCACTGGAATCGTCTTCTAACAACAAAGACCTGCCCAATCAACTTAGGGCAGGATTCATGGAGTTTGACAGACCTCCCTCGAATAAAGAAATAAAGAAAAAGATGTGATCCAAAACAGAAGGGCTTTTTACCCAATTCACCTACACATAAATAAAAATGGCCACCTTGAAACAATGGAACTCTCAAGGTTCATGTTCTAATCTGGATGACATCAAAGCACTGATTGCTTCCTATCATCTTGTTTGTCTTTTGTTACAAGAAACATTTCTGAAACCTGCTGATACAGTTGCCTTTTAATAGTTTTTCTTTATACAGAAATGACAGGTTGTGTAATGGACAAGTGCATGATGGGGTGGCACTGTTGGTTGATCAGCATGTGCCCACCCTGTCTTTGCCATTCAACACACTCATGGAGGCCTTAGCCATCTGTGTTTCCTTTGCTTGTATCACAACTGTTTATTCTCTCTACCTGTTTTCTGAAGAGACCTATGATAAATCAGACCTTGATGCTGTCATTGAACAGTTGCTATCTCCATTTTTAATCCTTTGGGACTTTAATGGACATAATACCCCCTGGAAAGGTGCTGATATTGATGTGGGTCACTCTGTAGGGTGTATGCTTTCAGGTCACAACCTTTCTCTTTTCAATACTAGTTCTTTTACTTATGTTCATGCACCCAGTCAGTCCTTTACTGCTATTGATCTCTAAGTTTACTTCCCTTCATTTTTCTCCAACTTTTCAAGGGGAATTAACAATAACCCACAAGGCAGTGATCATTTTCCTGTCTTTCTGAGGGACTGGTTGTAGTCAATGTCACCTGACCCAGGTGCCTCGGTGAAAGCTGGATCAAGCCAACTGGTCCTCTTTCACTGCTCTCACAGAACTTTATTCTGCCATCAGTATATGACTGCATGGCAGCAGTGATTGACTGTATTATACAGGCAGCTGCTCAGTGTATTTATAAAACCTTGGGACGTTTTCCATGATATCCTCATTCGTGGTGGAATCCTGTCTGCCACATGGTATGGAAGGCTCAAGAAAGGGCCTGGGATACCTTTTTTTGCATGGTAGGTAAGACATCAGAGCCAGAGGGAATCTTGGATTTAGTTCATAATCAGTATATTATCTGCCACCAGTTCCAAAATTATGTGGGACAAGATTCAAAAGGTCGATGGGCAATATAATTCTGTTCCCCTCACTATCTTGCTCTTTGATGGCCAGGAAGGTGAAAGCTTTTGCTGCATATCTAGCACTTCTGCTTTATCCTCCACCTTCTTAGCCATCATGACTCGGGCAGAGCAGTCACCTCTTTCCTGTTGAGCTGATTGCCTCTATGACTATAATCATCCCTTTACACTGGTAGGACACAAATTGGTCCTTTGTTTGTCTGGCAGTACATCAGTTGGACCTGATGATGTACACTGCGAGATGCTGTTCCATCTATCTCCTGCTTGTCTTGCTATTCTTCTGGTTTTTTTTAACTGGATCTGGCAGAAGAATGTGTTTTTTGATGCTTGACACTAGGTTATTGTCCTGCCTTTCTCTAAGCCTGGGAAGAATTCCAAGATTCCTTCAAATTACAATCTAATTGCTTTGACAAGCTGTTTCTTTACTTTAAGACCTTAGAGAGGATGGTTAATGCTCATCTTGTTTGGTTCCTTGAATCAAACAACCTCTTTTCACCCTCTTAGTGTGGGTTCCACTATGGATTGCCTGATTGACTTGAAATGTCAATCTGAGAAGCCTTTCTCAAGTGACAACATCTTATATCAATATTCTTTGACTTTGAGAATTCTTATGATACTACATGGAAATATGGTATTTTGCAACAACTCTATTTATATGGGTTACATGGCCATTTATATTAAAATTTTATTAATGGAGCCCCTCGAGGTTGTGTTTTGAGTGTTACACTTTTCAGTATAAAGATTAATGCTGTCACTGAACAACTCCCTCTTACTGATGCAAACAGGCTCTATGTCAACAACTTTCACATTTCATGTCAGTCATCAAACATGAGGTATATTGAGCAGCATTTACAGATTGCCCTCCATTGTTTACTGAAGTGAACCACAGCAAAGGGTTTTAATGTCTCTCTCTTTGTATGCACTTTTGCTGCCAACAGGGTATTCACCCTGATTCTGAACTCCATATTGGTGAATATGTGCAACCTATGGTCCCTGAGACAATGTTTTTGGGGCTTATCTTTGATCCTAAGCTGACCTTTGTACTACACATCAAGCAGCTAAGAGTCAAATGTACAAGAGCAATGAACATCTTGTGTCCTCTCTTCCACCACTTGGGGAGCAGATTGATGTTCTATGCTAAAGATATATCATGCTCTTATTCAATGAAAACTAGACTACAGGTACTTGGTCTGTGGCTCTGCCAGGACCCTGGTCTTGAAGATGCTGGACCCCATTGATCATCAGGGACTTCAGCTCTGCACTGCGGCTTCCCGCACTTCTCCACTCCAGAGCTTATACAGAGTCTCATGAACCAACTGCTGTTTGCAACTGTCTTTACTGTATGCTTCTGAACTTTGTTCCCTACCAAAGCATCCCATCTGGGGTTGATTTTTCCTTCCTCGATGGGCCATGCTTTTTCAGAACAGACGATCTCCCATTGTTTCTTTTGGCCTTTGTATCCAGGCGCAATTGGACGACTTGGGTTTGTCTTTGGATAACATAGCTGTATCCACTGGGCAGTTCATCCCACCATGGCTTAATACAATCCCCAGATGTGATCTTTCTTTAAGTCATTTGAGGAAAGCAGATACTCCTGAATGGAAGTCCCATTGGTAATTTGCTGAACATTTTTTGAATCATTCTGTCCTTCATACCAAGCAGTACTCAAATTGTACTATTTACACTGACTCCCTTAATTCTTAAGTAGCCCTTGAATTGCTTCATGTTAAATCTCACCCTATTCTTGCCAATATTCACAATAGACTGGCCCATTTTTCTATAACATCTACTTCTATCCAGTTTTTCTGGATACCAGACCATACTGGTATTTGCAGGAACAGGCTAGTTGACACCACAGCTAAATCTGTCAACTCTGGCACCATCACTGCTGTGCCTGTTCCATACATGGACTATGGTCCTGTATTCAAGGTTTGGCTCAGTGCCTGTTGGCAGTTGACATGGAGTGAGCAACATGAAAACAAGATTTTCCAAATGAAACACTCCATTTTGCTTTAAAAGAGGAAGTTATTCTAACTAGACTGTGCATTGGTTACAGTTTTTTAACTCATTGTTTTCTTTTGTCTGGGACTGATGCACCAATATGTTGTCTGTGTGACATGCATGTCACAATAAGCCACATTTTACTGTCTTGCTGTCATGTTTTGGCCCAAGGTTTATCCATAACATTAGACAGTGTCATTTGTACACCTTACAAATGTTATTAGTTTTTTAAAGATCATTAATCTTTTTAATGTTATTTAGATTTTTAAATTATAAATTGGACCTTTTTTTAATGTGATTCCTTTTTAAGAATTAAAGTACGACTAGTTCAATATGAAATTAGAAAATGGTCGTAATTTCAAATAACTCGAAACCAGAACTGAAAAGGCCAACTTCATGTGTCTTACCGTGATGTTTGAACTTATCTGTTAGTCATTCTGGCGAGTTATGATAATTAAAATTATGCTAGTGAAAGTCCTTTACAGTTTGTATTACTGCAGTTTTTCTCTTACTGCTGTAAACCAGATATACAAATTAGATTTAATGCTTGGACAGATTTCTGTGTCCTCTTTTTAGCCATTTATTGCTATTTGTCTTACACTTCCTCGTTTAGTTCTTTTCACCATTTTTTGGAACCCCTCTTACACAACCCTTAACAAATGGATCCACCAGTTTATCCATTTGGTTTACTTTGTTTTATGTGTGGATGATCATCATCTCTTAGTGTTTCCTCTAACCAGATTTGACACTTTACCTTTTCTTTTGGAGTTCATTTTTACTGTACTCTAGAGGATATAATACAGCCTTGCATATGGACTACCTAACACACTTTTCTTGTTCTTTATTTACACCACTTAGCTGTCTCATGAAGGATCTGGACTTCTGCCTATAATTATTCTTCAGTACACATTATTACTTTAAACAAGTAAATATGTGTGTACTTATATGTTTCTTACTCTCTTCTAACTTACTCTAAGATTCCATGGGAATTGCTGTTACATCTTAGGGTAAACATATCCAAAATCAGAATTGATTCAGGATAATGGAAGGTATTCTTATTGTCTGCCTTGGCTGTATTAATGTGAATTGTGAGATGTGTTTTTGCTAGTCCATTTGAGGTTTTCTTGTGTTCATATATATATATCTGTATTAGATTTCACTGATCCAGACTGTACCCATTCCATAGATTATCGTGGTGAAAGTCAGCATCAGAATTGTGTTTGTGGCTGTTTTTCTGGCCTGCACATGTTGGCTTTGAAAATTGGGTTATGCAGTTGTGTGTTGCATACATTCCAGTAAAAGACCTTTTTGAATGGAAGGACTAATGGGGATCTTGGCACATTTTCTTGGTCTTCCATGTGCAACTTCTTTTCCCTCCCCCATCAAGTGGAACACTGAATTTGCTTGCTACTTACTGGTTCCCAGCTGCTGGGGTGGCAGACCGTGGAAAATCCTCTCCAATTTGAACCTAAATACAAGAAGGGCTGTGGTGATACAGAAGTATATTACAGGTCACTCAACACATAAAACAATGATATATCACAATATTCAGGTGTACCATTGTTACAACTCACTATTTTGTCTTTTATATATATTACAAATCCTACAGCCAAGGTCTGTTCAGTATATTTAAAGTGATTTTTCTCTTTATGGTCTGTTTCACATCTTGCTGAAAAACAACACCTCATTCATACAGCTGGCATGCAGTTCATACAGAGTAATGGTTTAGAAGAGCTGTATTTTGATGGTAGAGTTGTGGTGACCACACCATATACACCTGTGATATATCACTCACTATACTTCCACAGCAAGTATGGAGCTTATTAGTGACTGATGGTTGAGCATAGCCTTATACGTATCCGTACTGACATGGTTCCGTACATTTCCTTCCTTCTACATTTGCCATAGGGCCTGTAGTATCTCATGGTATAGAAGGTGAACACAGTTACTTATCACAAATGCATTGATACATTGAGTCTGGTGATGAGCACACAAGATATACTGTAAATGAGCTTCAACTTCCCAATGCATATTGGCTCTATGATAACTTGTGTGTGAGTACTCAAATGGCCTTGTACCTATTTTGCCTGTCCTAATAACACATTGTTGACTTTTCTGTTTTCATACACAAGTGAAGAGTATATCCTGCATGAGGAAAGGTAAGGTCATTCATGAGTGTGTATCTGCTGAGTCTCTGCCATTGGGGTTACACCCCATGGGCTTCGTTTGGATGCTTACTGAGGGGAGCTCACCTAGATATTCTTTGCAGTGGTCTCTCCATCTCAGCATGGGATGCTAGCTATTCTGTGTGAAGAGGTGAGCACTTGTTTCAGAAGTTAACATTTTCTGATAGATACTTCTTCATATGCTCCTACCTGTCTTTTCCACTTAAGTAGCAACAAATGAGGACTCATGAGTGCAAATGTAGGAGTTATTGTGCATGGTGCTGTGTTGCACTTATATTGATGGAGAGTTCTGCTGGATAATTTACATTATCATGCATTAGCTCAAGTTTGTGTCAAAAATGAGAAATATATTTTTGGTTTGCAGTTTTAATACTTTCGTATTAGAGGATTTGTAAAGGAAAATAATAAATTTGTTTACAATGTATAATTTCAAATTTATGCTGCAGATTATGTACTTAACATTTCTTGTATGCTTACATGTACGTAATAACATGTGATATATTTTAACACCATTAAAAACAACATAAAATCAAGAATAATTGGCCTTAAAATTATTATATGAAAGAAACAAGCTATCTTTATTATAAAACTAAATAAGATCGGATAAATAGGCCATAGCAAAGAATCATGAAAAGAGTAAACAGATTATGTGGGGAAAGTGACAAATTATTAAACAATAACTTAAGTAAATCGGTAAGAAAATGAAAGGAATGGAGAAGATTATCAGAACTATTATAGACAAAACACAGTTAACAAAAAGAAACCTGAGAAATATTCAGAAATAAGGACAGGCTTAAGAAGAACATGAGAGATGTCGATAAGTGAGGAAACGTGCAACAGGAATCTGAGACAGGGAAACAGTGAGGGTAATCTGTAAAAATAAACAAAACTGAAAATTCAGATCAGGCCCAGAACAAATTTTTCAAAGTAACTTTATTTGAAAACTAAAAAATTTACAAACTCTACACTTTTATAAAGTCAAATATTACACTTTAAAAATAAACAATCTAATATCAGCATGAATTTTGAAATACATATAAACCGAAATAAGTGAGACATCTCTAAGGTGTCCCCATTCTAAACACTATTCACAATAAACATGTACATAAACAACAAAATCAAAACAAATGTTCCTTGTTTCTTATATTAAGTTCACTTTTATAAGTGCCACAATCAAGGACTTCTGGAGACTGTAGGTGGAGAAGAATCAAAGGAGTTGAACCGTCTTCTCCCTTATCTGTCTTTTGTTTTCTCACAGTCTGGTTCAACAAAGAGAATATCACTGATATTAGGAAAATTTTGTAAGGTTTTGTTGCTAATCACACCAGAAGGTGTGCTAATTGCCCTCTTCAAAACTGAAGAAATAACACTTAACTACGTTTTTCCGGGGTTTACCCATTAGTTGATCTATATTTTATGTATCATAAGATTTTTTGTTTTATTAGGTGAACATATAGAATGTTTTTTATGTTTCTCTAATTGCTTGTCCAGCGTTACAAAGAAATTAAAATAGGTTCGCAGTTTGAATTATGTTACTGTGAATTTACTCTCTTAATCTTTCACGCTGTGAGTTCGTCGTAAGATTGACGGTAAAATCACGTAATTTGATTATAGTGGCTCATACGTTTCTAGCGGATGTTGTTCACCAGCTACTTTCTTTTAACTTTATCAATTAAAAATTAAGGACGAACAACACAGATATCTCTTTTAATCATTTTGTTTTCGTTCAAAGCTAGAGTTATGTTCACTATTCGTCCTGATTTTGAATATGCAAAACTAGACATGGATTTGTTTGTTTTTAAATTTTGTCCAAAGCTACACGAGTGTTACCTGCGCGAGCCGTTCCTAAGTTAGCAGTGTAAGACTATAGGAAAGGAAGGCAGCTAGCCAACAACCATCACAGCCAATTCTGGGGCTTCTCGTCAACCAAGGAATAGTGGGATTGACCATCATTTTATAACGCTCCCACAGCTGAAAGAGCGAGCAAGTTTAGCGAGAGGGGATTCGAAACAACGACCCTCAGGTTACGAGCCGAGCGCCCTAACCACCTGGCCATGCCCGGCCGAAATAGACAATTCATTTATACACTGTAAGAATGATCGTCACAGTATAATAATCGCAAGGGGGTAACCTTTGAAATACGTACATGTTCTGGCGTGTCATCGTTGAAACATTTGTCAACAAATGATATTTTGTTGAGGGAGGAATTTTTAGTTTTCACATCTCCCATCTCGGAAGAATTGTCTGAGAGAATATCTGAAAAAGAAAGATTATAAAAGTATTGTCATTAATAACTTCATTTCCAAGAGGCTGCTAACTGATACATTAACGAATTATCATGCACACAATAACACACTCACACGTCAAGATATGTTTATACGACATGAAGTAAGGATTCCTGTACGTGGCGAAGGGACCACCCAGAGAAGGTTCTATTCTTTCAGTTTACATTCTCTGGGATCTAAAAATCCACTCACGAACTTGCCGTGCGTGGCAAACTGTAAAGCGGAGGAGAGGCTTTTGATGGTTAAGACGTCTCCATCCCTAACACACCACTTTGGTCTCGTATTACTGTAGACAGCAAGACTATGGGTAACCCCGCATGGTCAATCTGATAGTTTACTTTGACTAGCGTCAACTAGGCACCAGTGTTGGATGTTCTCTAAAATTATTGAGGACAGATGCTGGTGTTCAGGTATAGTGATCACGAAACCCTGGTCCTTGTTTGATCTTCACGATGGGTAGGATCAGCAGGCACCAAAATATTCTTTCTTTATTATGGATCTCACAAATAAAAATTTGAATAAAATGGTAAAAGAAACAGTCCACAGGTAAAGGACCACGTCTTGAAGATTCTGAATATTCAAACTCTGTAAAACCTGTACCTCATTTTGTTATATTACATTCTCTTTCAGACTAACATTTAAGGCAAATGTCTCTCAGTTTATTCAGAAGGGACTAGAGGGACTTGATGGCTCTACTACGTCCTCCTAATTGATCCAGAGCAGAATCTATGGAGGCCGATAGACTTTCCTCGAATAAAGAGAAAAAAGACGTCATCGAAAGCAAAAGAGCTCTCCACCCAATTCACCTACACATAAATAAAAATGACCACTTTGATAAGGTGGAACTATCAAGTTTTACGTTCTAATCTCGATTACATCAAAGCACTGATTGCTCTTTACCATCCTGTATGTCTTTTCTTACAGGAAACAGATCTGAAACCTGCCGATACAGTCTCATTTCGGCAGTTTTTTTTATACAGAAATGACAGGTTGCGTAACGTAGGAGTGCATGAAAGAGAATCACTGTTGATCGTTAAGCATGTTGCCTCTCGACACACTCTTGAAAGTCGTAGCCATCTGTGTTTTCTTGGATTACCATCACTGTTTGTTCTCTTGACGAAATCTATGATCAGTCAGACCTTGATGATCTCTTTAAACAGTTGCCGTCTTCCTGTTAAATCCTGGGGGACTTTAATTGACCATCATCCTTTATGGAGAGGTACCGATATTGATGGGAGGGGTCTTATATTTATTTTACTCTTATACTGGTTTTTTATAAATATTTTCATGCACCTACTCAGTGTTTTACTGCTATTAACCTCTCAGCTTGAAAGTAACTCAAGATACATTGATAATTTTCCTATCATTTGAGAGATACTGGACGTGGTCGATATTCCCCGTCCTGCGTACCCCAGTAGAAGCTGGATCGAGCCAGCTGGACCTCTTTCACTGCTCTCGCGGAATTTGATCCTGTCGTCTTCAGTAAGATCGATAGACGACTGCGTGACAGCAATGTCTGACTGTATTATATAGGAAGCTGCTCAATATATTCCCAAATCTTTCACACGTTTACCACGATATCCTTGTCCATAATGGATTCTGAGTGTCATATAGCACGAAAAGCTCGAAAATGGGGTTTGGAATAACTTTCGTAGGTATCCCACATTTTCGAACCACATCGTTTCCAGCGGACCTGTCCACATGTTTGATAGGTAAGACGTCTCATCAGGTACAAGAGTTGAAAGGTCAGTGAGCAGTATAATTCTGTCTTCCTTTTGATATTGCTCTGTGATGGCTAGGAAATAGCTGATGCCCAGAGCATCACTGATACTTCTGGTGAGAGCTTTTGCTAGATATCTAGGACTTTTGCTTCATTCTCCACCTTCTCAGCCATTAAGACTTAGGCTAAGCGATCACCTCTTTCCTTTCAAGCTGATTGTCTCTATGACTATAATCATCCCTTTACACTGGTTAGATTCAAACTGGCCCTTATTTGGTCTGGCGGTACATAGGTCCGATCTGATGATATATTCTATGAGATGCTTCGCCATATATATCCTGCTTCTCTTCCCATTTTTCTGGTTGTTTTTCACTGGATATGGCAGGAGAATGTTTTTCCTGGTACATGGTGTCATCTAATTACTTTGACAAACTGTCTCTGTAAGACCATAGAGAGAATGGTTGATGTTCATCGTGTTTGGTTCCTCTAATCAAAAATCTTGATCTCTCACACTCAGTGTGACGACATCGATTCACCAATGTGGATCAGAGAAGCCTTTTTCAAATGAAAACATTTTGCATTCATATTCTTAGACCTTGAGAAGGCTTATGATACAACGTGGAGGTATAGCATTTTGCGAGACCTCTACTTACATGTATTATGCAACATGATCGTATGTAGGTTAAGACAGTTAACTTCTTAATTGGGATTACCAATATATTTATTAAATAAAAAGAAGCTCTTAGAATTTATCACAATTATTATCAGAAATTTTGCTTGTTCTTTTTATTTTGGGCCCTCCAGTGGCTCAGCGGTATGTCTGCGGACTTACACGCTAAAATCCGGGTTTCGATACCCGTGGTGGGCAGAGCACAGATAACCCATTGTGTAGCTTTGTGCTTAATTCAAAACAACAACTTTTTTATTTTGAAAAGAAAATAGGGTTACATTCGACTCAACCAACACGCTCCATTACCAGAATCTGTGAAATACACGAGTTTTGATCTTTAGTGGATGATAAATGTGTTATAAATGTCGCTCGTTTATGTGACGTGGACTAATCAGTCGCACAGTGAAGTGGAAATCGTAAAATTAAAAGCTTCGTATTTAATAATGAACTAAATGGTCATGGAAGGAGAACCAATGGCTAAAGGTAACACGACAGATAATAATATTCTGTTAATAAAATTTTAAATGATAGTTTTCTTTTAGCACTACCGTTGACATTTTATGTTTACATATTCTCTAAATCTGGAAACTACTTTTAAATTAACAAGAAATTTAAAGATAATTTGTATGAGTGTTTATTTTCACATGTATTTATCATTTCATATCATATGATAATTGCTCAGAGAATTTTTGCAGTACGCTGAAAATCTCGAACCGTGATTGACCCTGAAAGTTTTAAACGTTTACCAGAAGGTCATGGGAAATCAAACCTCTGTGCGTCATTACATTCGCTATTCCAGGTGAGTTTGAAATATTTTCGTGTGATATAGTTAACACAATTTAACTTGTTTGATCAAGGCAAAATATTAGAACATCGTCTCAACATGTGACTCAAACGTATTTGCTTTCTATCCTGCTTAAAAAGTAAACAGTATTCTTAAGTACTATTTGCATTTGCAGTTTTACTTATTCTATAACCGCAGACTTCATGTTGCTACTCGAAATTTAGAAAATCGCTCGTGCGATAACAGACTTTCTCTCGCACACAAATTGATAATCCAAGCTTTTTTCTTTACAAGGAAGAACATACACATGTCATTTGTCTGTTTTTTAAGGGTAATGTAAGCTTAATGAAATACTTTGTAAGATTAAATACCTATCATGAGCCTAATGTCGCTATAGACAAATATGACCCTCAAACAGAGGTTACTTTACTGTGTAAATAAATATTTTTAGCAATAAAACATTGTTACCTATCCGGTTACTATCATATTTAACGAAAACTTTTTTGTTTTTCTTATTTTTTGCGTTGACATGGTGCCACTGCTGAGTTTCAATAACTTATTTGTAATAGATCATTTGTCTCGAATCTTCATAGCTAGAAGTTAATCTCATATGGTTGTTAAAACTAATCAAGATAATTTAAATTTAAAATGTATTGATCTGTTGTTGTTTTGAATTAAGCACAAAGCTACACAATGGGCTATCTGTGCTCTGCCCACCACGGGTATCGAAACCCGGATTTTAGCGTGTAAATCCGCAGACATACCGCTGAGCCACTGGGGGGCAGTATTGATCTCATCCGTCATATTAAAATATTGCTAATATTATATAAAAAATTAGTGTCTGTGAGGTACACTTGTTTTGTAAATGTGTTTTTAAAATAGAGCACTATATCTTAAAACTTAGTATTTTTTGTAATATAAGTTATAGTGTAATGAAAACTTTGTAAAGTTATTTATTTACATGTTTGTGACTTAAGTTATGCCGCATCGAGTCGTCTCCAGCGTTTGAAGAGCATAAAAATTACACTTGTGGTTGCATTCATTTCCCCAAGTGCAGATATTTAACATATCTAAACTTAACTGTAGTGTGTGTAAATGGACAGTGACTTGTGTCTCCCAGATTCTTCTGAAAGACAATTTCAAGATTGTTTTACAAAGTGCCCCACCACAGATATGATCTGTACCACTAGTAGATGTCTGCTCTTCATTTATTTATTACTTTCCTACCTACAGCTGAACATTTTTTGTTAATAGTTAAAAAAACAACACATTCCATTGAACCTGATGTTTTATCTTTCTCATTTTGTTCAAAGCAAGTTATTGCTCAATGCAGTGATTAATAGTGTTTCTAGAATTGAAATGCTAAAGTTACCTTAAAAACAATAATTGTGTAAGATTGATAAAATGTTTTAAATAAAACAAGATCTAACAGGTATAAATGTGATTTTTAGAAAGCAATAATTTTTCTATCTTTAGGAATTTGGTTGTGAAATGTATATTTTTCATTGAATATCTCGTTATAAATATTCATTATTGTGAAATAAATGGTGAAAAAAATGAAGCAGTGCGAGTTTAATTCATTGACTGGCACACATCAAATAGTTTAATTTTTGTAAATGCATAGTTGTTTTTATTGAAAACAAAAAATGTAATCAAAATTCACAGAAGGATATAAACAAAAGCAAACATAATGCATTTCTGACAGTTAAATAGAAATAACAAAAAGTAAAAACAGATGTATTGATATTTAACCCACACAGTGTCTGCACTGAATTACTAAGCTCAGATTTATACCTTGAACATGGACCAAAAAAACAGTGAGAGAGTTCACAACTGATGAAAGTACATTCTAATCATAAAAGTAATACAGTCTGAACACTATATTTAGTTACCTATGCTCATAACTAGGTATGTTTTTATTTCTGATCTATGTAAAAGACTTCCTTTGATCAAAGGTTAATATTAATTCTATACCAATTTCTTGTGATATCCTGATCAGTTTTTAATTTAAATATATTTAGGATAACATCAAGTTAATGCATACATACTTTACAGATAATTGAATGTTACTAAAAGTTATTTCTAGTCCATGTTCAAGGTTTAAAACTATGCCTAATTCCCAAACTTAGTAATTTAGTTTTTAAATGTGCAAATAGTTTTTCTGTATATTTTTATTTGAATTATGGAATTTTAAGCACAATTCTAACACAGTAAACTGTGAAACCTGAATACATTTATTTAATGGTTTGTCTTATTTTATTGCAAACAAACAACTACTAGATGAAATATTTTCAAACTTCAGAATTATTTTTATGAATTGTATAACTTGCACAAATAAAATTTAACATTTTCACACTGAAACCGTATTTCAGATAGGTATTTACATCTTCTCACCTCAAAGCTATTTCAATCTTGATTTGCTCTCTAAACATTGCCAAAAAAACACTTTTTACCGAGCTCATCAGTCTTTTAAAACATGTACTGATCATGTAACTACCCTCCAACAATCCTTCTGTACTAGCACAGCTAATGCAGTCTATTATTCTAGCATAACCCTCACATTCAAGAAATGTCATATTCAAACCAGAGATGCTGGCAAATCAGTGGGGAAGGAAGTGGTTGAAGTGAGGCAAGTATGTATCAAAATACATTGTCAGGATTGGAAAATGTTAACTTATGAAATGGTCTTACTTCTCACCCCACTTTGAAAAACTAGCAGGGCAGATGAACATGCAAAACACAAAATCAAACAGAAAGTAATCACACTGAAAGAACTGGTGTGCAAGATTAAAAACAGAAGTCACATCTGTGTGGTATAGAACTATTTCTCAAATGGATATGTTCTTCACCCAGTAAAGAACACAGTACCACAAAGAGGAAAGATCAGAACAGGCTATCACCTACTTGCATTGGGGAAAGACATATGATACCAAATCAGTATAAGTGTTGGAAAACAAGACTTGAATACCATGACAAGTTATGAGGATACATATAAATATAAATGCATATATATATATACGAGTGTGGTCAAGAGAATTGTCATAACTCGCTTATTGTCAGCATACAAATCCTACTTATGTCACTTATGCAGCAAACCAAAGTACCAAACATAATGACAGTGAAAGATATAAAGGTATAAGAGAGGCTAGGACTAAAGGACCATGAAAGATACATGAACAGACTTAGCACAATCTGCCTAGGCAGAAAATGTCCAGGGGAAGAGACTTGGAATACAACAAATAATGCTAAGTGAAGTACATCTGGGTAAAAACATCCAGTGGAAGAACTTTACACGTGTTTGCAAGATCAACAAGTGCAGTATTCTCATGTAGAAAACATCCAGGGGAATTATCTTCGAGATAAAATATTATGGTCAAGAGTAAACCACCAGGAAAAACATCTGGAGAAAGCATTTTAGGATATGCTAGACAATGCCAAGTGCAGTCCATCCAGGCAAAAAACATCCAGTGGAAGTGCCATGCATGAGAACTATTTGATCAACAAGTGTAGTCTGCCCAGAGAATCACCTTAGATATACAATACTGTGGCCAAGTGAAGTCTACAGGGAAAGACATCCATGGAAAGCACCTTAAGATATGTTGGATTATGCCAAGTGCAGTCCATCCAGGCAAAAATCTTTCAGTGGAAGTGCTTTGCATGAGAACTATTTGATGAACAAGAGTGGTCTCCCATGGTAACATCCAGGAGGTAGCACCTTTGGTATAAATATGATCTGGTCAAGTACTGGTATAAAAACATGCAGAGGAAGTGTCTTGGGTTAAGACAGATTATGTCAAGTGCAGTCCATCTGGGCAGAAAATATCCTGTGGAAACACCTATCATAAGAATTTTGTGAGCAACAAGTGCAGTCAACCCGAGCAAAAACATTCAGGGAAAGTGCCTTGGATCCTGATTGTTATATTACAGTGTAATCATTGTTCAGTATCACAGTAAGAATAACAATGCTAGCCCTCTTGTTGTTGAGTGGGTACACATAATCTACAAATTCAATTTTAGTTTATTGTACAAAAGGTACTCAGGAAGAATCTTCCTTGGTCTACCACTCCAAGAAGTGAAAAGGACTCCTCTAATCCACTAGAAGAAAAGGGAATGGAATACATGTTGGGAAGTCCAGAGGAATGACACAGCAGATACAGTGCTATGGGTGTTTACAATTCCCTATACAGAAAGACCCTAATTATAAAAGCCAAGAGTCAGTAGGGATGGGCAAAAATCCTTATCTGCTTTTCTCCACAGACCACAGTTGTCCAGAAAAATAACAAACCTATAAACTATGAAAATGGACTTGAAACAAAAAATAATAAGCAACACCAAAAGTACAAAAACCACTAAATGAACTTAGAAGGAAAAAGATGAATAAACATTAAACTTGTTAGTCCAGTCAAACAATACAAAAAACACAAAAGTAAAACCTATCCTGAAGAACATAAGAAGAAACAAGCAAACAGTTGATAATAACAATTATTTTTAAAACTCAAATCCAATCACAAATTAGACACAACTGGTAGTAAAGAAAAAGCAACTTGCAAACATTAACAGTGAAAGGAAGTACAAATAATGAGCCAACACACCCACAAAAGTGGTCAAAGTTATAATTACCCAAACAGTAATGATCCTGCATAACTTGGACATGTATAGAAAAATAAACAAGACAAATTGAAACTAAAGTATCTGAGATGATAAAAGAAATATAATAATCTAACTTACCAAATACTGAACATATAAAACATGACAGAGCAAACTTTATAGAGTGAGAAAATTAGACCAATCCAAAAGCTAAAATGACTTGATAAATGTGGATATACCTACTGGGATGGAGTAAAACTTACCACAGACCTTCTGGGAAGAATAACAATACCTTACCCAGGAGATTAAATAAAGGTATAAAAAGTTGGAAACTACAACAGAAAGAAATTGCCACAAAGTAGTTAGAACCTTCCTACATAAATCAAAGCCTGTGTTTCCCCAAGCAAAATCAACCCTGAGAACTGGAGATTGTGTCAAAACCATGACTACTATGGATAGAAATTCATCACCTGCCATAATGAATCTCATATTTATTTGAAAAATTAGAATTTGGAAAATGGAATTATTTCTAAAATAAATGAGTAGAAACAGCAGAAATTAAGCACAGGAAGTTAAAACTGATAAAAATTTGTGATCAAGCATAATCCAAATTCTGTAGTCACATGTACAAATTAAAAACACACATCTATACACTACAGGGTGGCCCTAAGTCCCTACCCATCCATATGTTATCATGTTATATTCAATTACGCATGTATTATAAATGTTTCTTTTTTTTTCTTAGAGAAATATGGCCGATGTAAGCCCATTTACACTTGAAGAGCGTATTGTGACATTTATGTGGGTACAGCAAGAATGAGGGACAGCACACAGATACACTGGATACATAAGATATATGGATGGGTAGGGACTTACAGGCCACCCTGTAGAATGCTGATCAAGAAAGTGTAAGTTGTGCTAGAATAATACAGTGAGCTAACTGTTTTAGCACAGATAGTGCAGTAGAGTTGGTAAGGGTAGTCACATGACCAGCTCATGTTCTGAAGGTGTGCAACACTGTTGGGGTATAGTAGACTGCCTTGCAAAATGTAAAGTGACTAAAATGTAAAAAATAGAAAACTGTTTGGATACAGGAATATGAATGTAAAAATAAATAAAAAAATTGATTAATTTATGCAAGAAGCTATTTTGCACCATAATTTGAACTGTATATATGTATATACTGATTAGGTGATTTTTAGCTTGTTACACAGGTTTATTGGTTACATATAGTTCAAACTGCAGTAAAATAATAAAATGAGATGCAGTGTTACAAGCCTGAGGCTGTTTATGATAACTGTAATTTTATGCATCATTCTAGAAAGAAAAAAAAGGATAATTTATATTTATTTTGTGTGGTGACTACTAGATCAGTTAACTAGATAAGCCCTGTATTTTTGCTTCATAATTGCTATTGCTATAATTGCAGACATGTTAAGACAATTATATAGTTTTCTCAGGTAATTCTAACCCTATTCAAAACTCACACGTGCTAGTGTGTTGTTGACATTGTTCCTGTTTTAGCAGCCTTTTTGAAACCTCTATTACGTCACAGCCTGTGATTGGTCAATGTGTGAGAGTGCTCTCTCTCTCTCTCTCTCTCTCTCTCTCTCTCTCTCTCTCTCTCTCTCTCTCTATGTTTATAACTATGAATAGACGTATTATTATATTTGGTTTGTTGTTCTAACGTTAAAGCACAATAGTAACAATAACTATATAGCTACACTAACTTGTTATAAATATAACTATTTCATGAGATACAAAAATAGTGAGGACTACAGTATATTTTATGATGAGCTTTAAAAATAAATAGAATGAAAATAGAAGCTGTTAAGAAACAATAATGATTGGAAAGGATAAAAGACAGTGTTAAAAATAAATTGTGAGACTGTGTGATGCTCCAGAAAGTGGATGTGTTAAATTGTTTCAGGCCTATTGGTATAATGTTTTTTCTTGAATGGTAGTTTACTTTTAAATTCCATCTATTGTCTCTGTTCATTTGTGAATTTCTTTTTATCTAAGAGTATAGATTACATATATTTTCTGTCTTTAAAACATTTGGTTGTTTGTAAGATAAAAACTTTAAATGTAGGTTAACGTGCACGTGTCACGACGTTTGGAGTGTTATTTTCAAAAGTTTTATAAAATAACATGTTTACCACTTAAGTCAACGTAGTTTATAATTTAAATATTAAAATTATATACATTTTAATTTCTTAATTTAGAAGAAAATATAAAGATAATAGGATAGGTTATTGTGTCACATAACACGTCCAGTTGTCTTACTGCTCAGTTTCTAGTTATTACGCCCACCATATAATATTTACAAGTACCAGAGGATTTAGAACTTGACTATGAGATATATACAAGCTAAATATAAGAACCTTCCGCCTCAAAAGTGAAAGAAAGAATTCTACTGAAACTGTAGATGTGTAATGAAAAAGTCGTTGCTCTGAATAGGAATGGGATTTATTCAACCCATATATACTTTACTTTGAGAGCGTACTAAATTAGAGGGATTTTGAAGACACTAATTCAGTGATTTGATATGTTTTTCATTTTTAAAAAGTTAATGTTTGAAGCCTACAAAAATGATCTCCACACTCTATCCACAAGACTAAACAAGGCTTAGAAACACACGTGCTGTTGTTCTATGCACGAGCACAGTATCTAGAATAAATGTTTTTCAATGCATTTCTCACTTACTTTCTATATTTTAAGAAATCTAATTAAAATTTAAAAAGTTATGATTAATTAGTAATATCTATATTTATACATGTACGTGATTTACGGTGTGTGTTTTCTCATAGTTATCTGTTCAGCCCACCGAGGGGAATCGAACCCCTGATTTTAGCATTTTAATCCGGAGACATACTGCTGTACTAGTGGAGGGCGTGACATGTGGTAACCGAAGTGTTACCAAGTATCCACATTTCGCCATATACTTACAGCTTCTGATATAATATAATGTGTTGATGATATATGTGAAATTAATTTGTTAAAATGACTCAACACTTACAAAAGTTATATCTCCATATTGGTGAACTACTAATCCTGTTTGACAATAAAATAGTAAAAAACATCAGGACCAACACGGTGATTCACTAGCCAGTAGTTCACACATTAACAAAAGTTTATATATTAAGGGTGTATTTTTCATGCTAGTTTATATATGTAATCATAACTGTGGGCTAGGATGGAGTACTGTTTTAGTTGGGTCTGTATAATAAAAAATGTCTGTTTTTGAAGCTTTTGTAGTTCTAGTATTAATATTCGTCATGTCTTCCGATAAAACAGTGTTGCATCTTAAGATGTACATCTCTAAAATCAGTGGTTTGATTCCTCTCGGTTGACACAAAGACACAACATATTCATCTTCTCTACATCATGAGATAAAACAGTTAAATCTGTCGGTTTATAACCAAATAAACATGTTTACAGTTCTTTCTCTTTGTTATAAAATTATCTAATCACTTTATCTTGATAACAGCGATGACCAGCTCAGAGTTAACTATACGTCTTGGAGTCTCGCATCTTTTATCTGTCTCTAAAGAATCGTATTATGGGAAAAGACTTAATGTTATTTTGTGTTATCTGTCTTTCTTTAACATGTTTAAAGCATCCAGAAGGATTTGTATTCACGTCAGTCTAATGTTGATTGTTTACTAATGTGAAAGGTTTCACATTACTGAGGTCTATACTATGTGAAAACTACACTGACAAACACCACACCAACATTATTTATAAAATATAATGTGATAACTGCCACGACTTCTATATTGGAGAAACAAGTAGAAAAATGGAAACCAGATTCAAAGAACATAAAAAGTCACCTTCACACGTTTTCGAACACTGTAAATCAAGTAAGCACAACATAACCATAGAAAACACCGAAATACTAAATAAAGAAACAACATAAACAAACGCAAAATTAAAGAAGCCACGGTGGGTGGTGGTACTAGCTGCCTTCCCTCTAGTCTTGGCCTGGCATGGCCAAGCGCGTTAAGGCGTGCACTCGTAATCCGAGGGTCGCGCTAAACATGCTCGCCTTCCCAGCCGTGGGGGCGTTATAATGTGACGGTCAATCCCACTATTTGTTGATAAAAGAGCAGCCCAAGAGTTGGCGGTGGGTGGTGATGACTAGCTGCCTTCCCTCTAGTCATACACTGCTAAATTAGGAACGGCTAGCACAGATAGCCCTTGAGTAGCTTTGTGAAAATTAAAAACAAACAAACAAAATATAATTACATCATTTCGACAAATAACGTCGATACTGTGAGTCGAAACGTTGTAATTATTAAAATAAGAACTTACCCATTGAATAATTGGTTGCTGTGGTATTTGTTAATCAATTACTAATTTCAGTAGGTTTAACTTTAAACACACAGTTATAATGTTTACCTTTTAATTTGTGTACTTCAACAAATAAAGTTGAACTGTTTGTTAGAATTGTTTCATTATTAAGAGAGTTTTTGACGCTTTAGTTTAACAAATCTTCCAGCGTACTCGTATAAAATGTTTACAGAAAATGTTTTACTTCTTCTATCAGCCACGTTCTGGTAAGAAGAATGCTTCTGTCACGTTATTTGGCATTCTTTCTTGATTGGTTGAAGATAAAAACGCAAAAAAAAACAAAAAACAAACCTGTTACCAGTTGTTAGAATCAAGAAACTTTATAATCAACGTTGGAAAAATATTTTACCAGAAAAAAAAAAAGTTTCAAAAATTTTAATTTCGACAAGATATCCTGTGAATTCTGTGTTGAAACCGCAACTAATACATTTTACATCCTAGTGCTCAGCTGTAAATCTGAAGGCTTATAAAGCCCCAAATCTGGTTTTAGATACATAGAGTTTTGAGGGACATACAAACCGAATCTAGTTTCAGTGTTTCTTCTCTCCACCCTCTCTCCCAAGATCATGTGTACATCAAGTTTGAAACTGTGTTTATATTTTCACTCAAAAGTTATTGAAACTAAACATACCTCATGTGCACAGATATCAATACCATGGTTTGATATCCAAAAGTGTTTTTTTTTTGTATGTGTATGTTTACTGATCCTACTTATGGTTAAATATAAAATAATTAGATATAACAGTGATGCTAAATTAATACATTGAGGTGTCAGTGAATCATGAAGGGTCCTAAACTCCACAGATATTTAGTGCACGCTATATCTAACAAAGGTGTGAGTTTGCTTAAATAATGAAAAATAAATCTGTTGCGTTTTAAATAAGGTTTTTAATCATTGTACATATGAGGGTGAAAAGTATCATAAAGAAATTGTGACTGTATTATTCACTCATAGAAAGATGCTGGTTGTTTTAAAGAAGCCTTGACTAATTATTATTCAGTTAAAGATGGAGTTTTAAACTTTCTATTTAAGTGCTAAAGCGACATTTATCTTGTGTTTCAATTATAACCAGGGAATATGTTTGAAAATGCTCTTGAAAGATATTATAGTATCTTGTCATTTCTGTTTTGTTTTTTAATAAATGTGAATTTCATATTCAAATCTTTTTTAAAGACTGGCCAAATATCATACAGAAGGTCCAGTTGAAGAGACTGAGCTTCGAGAAACAGTAACAGAATGAAAATAGAGGAGTAAAAACTACATTAATTTGTGTTTAACAGAACATTAAAACTGTTTTATTGACTTATATGTTAAGAAATATAGTTTACTGTGATGTTTCCAATATTTATTTAGCATGTACTCAAATAAAAAAAAGGAATCATGTTAATAAGTTAAACATATATACTTTACACTGGACCATCGATCCGAGGTCCCATGGTTTGAGCCCCACTGACTGTTCATACTCCTATTTCACTTACAGCGAATTTAATGGGAACCAATTGTACCACGTATTTCTGCAGGGTTGGTGCATTACATAAGTGACTGCCAAACACCATTATTGAGTTAAAGTGGTCCATCGGGTGTTGTTGGATTGTTTTTTTTCCCTCTTCATTCTATCATTTCAAAATTAGGAACAGCAAGAAAATTTAGTCCCTGAGCATAATATTATTTGTACAATTATTCACTGGGTGTTGAAACAAGTCAACTAAACAACCAGAACTGTAATTTGATGAGATGTCAAAAGAATTGTTAAAAGCATTTCATGTGTTTATTTTAAAAATGGTTTGTTAAGTTTCTTATGTTTTAAAAATCCTGAATAAATTCGTGAATATTCTTCACCATAGAACAGTTCAGGTTATAGTAATTGTTACGGTTGTATTCTAATGTATTGTATTTTTATAATTTCAAAATCTATAAAATAAAATCAGTCGTAGCATCAGAATCACTAGAAATAAAAATCCACGAAACGTATGAGGGATTTTATTGGAAAGAAATGTAAACAGCTTTCCAAAGGAAAATAAATGGCAGAAAAAAATAAATAACTGTTTTTATAGGAAAGATATCAAAGCGACTGCGCTTCTTTTCCGTTTACTCGGAATCACTTATCTTCTGCATCAGTCCTCATGACGATACTCACCTAGAGAGGGAGTACATGGTCACTAACGCCTTGTTGCAGTCCTCCAAGTAAGTATTTCATGTCTAATTTTATATGAACGGGGAAAGCAAAAAATATGGGTATAGTCCTTACTAGCCGTAAATCTGTTATTTTCACATCGTTTCCAAATCTTTGATAGTGTTGTTTATTAAACCGTCTAGTTACCGTTATTTCTGTATGTTACATAGTTCGCAAGGATGTATGTGTTTTCTTCTAACAAAGTCACATCGGGCTATCTGCTGAGTTCACCGAGTGGAATTGAACCCCTGATTTTAACGTTGCACATCAGTAGAGGGACATTCCGAATCTTTCTCCTATTTTTGATAATTTCACATCTCAGTTGATGACACGTTTACTGAATGTACCCACAGGATCGAGCGCCACCATCCTGCTCTACCGTAGGACGTTATTTGGGACCGCGTCGGGCTGCACCATGTTGGGAGCTATCTCCAGGCTTTTAACTGGCACGTCGTGCATAACATCCTTCCGGTGAGGGAGCGTGCATACCTCTGGAACTCTTGTGCAACTGAGTTGTGTCCCATGTGCCACACTCAGGCGGAATCTGTTTTGCACAGGTTGGTCCGCTGTCTGACATCGGTGAAGATCTGGGAAAGTTTGACCCGCCTTTTACTGGTCCCGCCTCTCTCGGCCGAGACCATACTGTACCACGTTCCAGTCCCTGTTCCCAGCCACCTGGCCTTTTCCTTCTGGTATACTTTAACCATCTTAGTACGTCATCTGGCTTGTTCGAAACGAATTAGTTTTCTAGCAGGCGCCGGTGTCGTACTTTAAGATACTGAGTAACACCAGGTATCGGCTGTTACTCCGCTTTGAGGTGGACTTTCGACGGTTGGGTTGCAGGGAATTTTTTCAAATTCTGGCGGCCGGACGCCTCACCTCTTCGTACCTTGGTGGGGGTCGGGTGGAGATTGGAATCTAAACCGCTCTGTCTCTACTCTCGCTTCTTGTATATGTTTTTGTTTTTATTATTCTTGTTTGTTGGTACTTATTTACTTCGTTTTACTTTTTCTAAACTTAATTATTTTTGCTTTGTTTAAAATTCGTGTTTTGGGTTTGTATTTATGTCATTCTTTCTCACTTTGAATGTATCACTTTTTCGTAATTCATACCGCGTACTGTTTTTGTCGTGATTTTATGTACTGTTACTTTTTGTTGTAAATAAATTCAAAATAAGAGTAATAATTTTAGATTTAAAAAATAATGAAAAATATCCAAAACTCGCTCAGAATTTGTACTGGTAAATATAACTTAGGTGCTGTTGTATTATTTACCTTTGCCTAAATTTTCCTTGTTGTCTAGAACAGGGGTCACAAGACTACGTCCCTCGAGGTCATTTTGTACGGCCCGCCAGCAGCTAGAGAAACAACTTATTGAATTTTACAGCTGCAAACCTGAAGATGATTTTCCAAAGCTGAAGCAGTTCGAATCTGGTATGACATCAGTGTTCGGAACAACTTATGTCTGTGAACAAGTATTTTAAAAAATGAAGTATGTGAAGTCGGTACATCGATCAAGGTTGACTGATGAACATTTGAAAGTAATTCTAATGATTGGATGCAGCAATTAAAAACCGAATATTGAAGATATTTTGGAAGCCAAACGCCAATTTCACAAATCTCACTAACTTTTTTGCGGCTTAGTGAATTCAGATGTGTACTTACTGTGTGCGATGTGACAACTGTTTTTGCTAATGTCACCTTCTTTAATAACCTTTCGGTAAATAAAAATGTTGGTTGTATCTCTGCTTGTTTTTTATCATATGTGTGTATTGCATGCTACTCCCACATGGCTAATGTGGCATCCTAAACTTAGTGTTAAGTCTTTTACAGAGAGCTTTCGTTCTAACTTATGAGTATTGAACATAATGATCATGTAGCCCGTGCTTCTCATTCCCCAAGTATTCTAGCCACATGTGAAAAAAGTTTGGTGATCCCTAGTCTAGAAAATTAAATTCGAAATCAGTACGTTAGATTAAATGTTATGATTTTCATGATATGCTTAGGATGTAGCTTACCTAGCTGCAGCCAACAGTATGTAATATTTCACAGTTTTAAAATATATATTTTAAAAACAGGAATTACCAGCCAATAATAGGTAAACATTAGAATACTGTAAAGTGTAGAATACTTATTGCTTTGTACACTATACATTCTGTGACTTTAGGAAGCCAGTCTTTACATGATGTATAAGTGTAGATGTCAACAAATAAATACCCATAATATTGAATTTTATGACGCGCTTTCAGCCAGGGATGAGGGAATACCTCACAAAACAAATAATCAAAACATTTTGTAAATGTAAAATGATACAGGGATGGCAGTACCAAAATGAAAGCCAACAGGATTACAAGAACGATACAGCTTTACAAAGATCACCGATACACAACTTTTAATATTAAGATATAATGTTACGCTGTAATATGCATACTTTACTTCAATGTTACTGCAGTTGGAAGTTATATCCTAGTTATATGTTCCTCAATGTCGGTATGAAGTTCATTTAATATAATAACATAAAGTTTATTTAACATATAATTCAAAAACAAACAAAACAAGTAACATAATATCACAGCCTGTTTGTTTTTGAATTTCGCACAAAACTACTCGAGGGCTAGCCGTCCCTAATTTAGCATGTAAGACTAAAGAGAAGGCAGCTAATCATCACCACCCACCGCTAACTCTTGGGCTACTCTTTTGCCAACGAAAAGTGGGATTGACCGTAACATTATAACACTCTCACGGTCGAAAGGTCGAACATGTTTGACGCGACCCTCCGATTATAAGTCACACGCCTTACGCCAGTAGTTCCCAAACATTTTCAGCTTGTTACCCAATTTAATATGCCACATTAAGCATGTTACCCCTTTCACAAAATGTTTTCAACATTGATATATATGGCTAAATTAAACTGGAGATATATTGCACTTTATTTACTACAATTTATTTGTTTACAATATATTTATATAATTTATTTACACTGAATCACACTTTTAATTATTGTATTTGATCATTGTGCATTTCTAATGAATATTGCCAAAGATGTCAAGAACATCAGTGGGATGGATGGAGTTGCATACTTGAAGCTAGTTTAGGAATTCTTGGCTTTGTGGTTGAAAGTGCCAGCCTGGCATCGGTTGCAACATTCAAGAGAGTCCTCTTTTTTGTTTTCATCCCCAGCACGGTTGAGAACCCCTTCTCGCACAGATAAGTTGTTGAGAATGATACCAACAACTTCAAGGCTCTCTTGGACAGAGTTGGCGAGTCAGCTAGTTGTGAAATCCAAAAGGAATCTGCATTTTGGTTTGGGAATTTGACTTTCAAGGCTTCATTTGCTCGCATTGTGATCCACTCCTCATTTGCAGGGAAATCATCATCATGAATGGCCTCATCAGGTACAGAAAAGGGATGAATGATCCACTGAAGACTGGCTGTTTTTAGGTCACTCTCTGGAAAGTAGTGCTGCATGCTTGTTTCAAGCCCCTTCAAATGGTCGCTCATCTCTTTGTTGATGGTCTGTAAAAGTGATCCAGTATCACAACTATTCTCCTCAACAAACTGGTCTAGGATGGGAAACTGAGCGATCACTCCTTTCTCCAAGCGTCGAATCCAAAGTCTCAGCTTTCCCAGAAATGCAGTCACAGTGTGATTGGCATCAATGACAGTCGTGTTTTGGCCCTGGAGTTGCAGATTATCATTGTTCAGCTCCGCAAATATGTCAGTCAAGTAACAAAGTCGAGCAAGCCACTCCTTATCAGTGAACTTGGAAGCAAAAGGAGATTCTTTTGTTTCAGAAATTCCTGAAGAGCCGTTCGGAGCTCAATGACTCGACTTACAACGTTGCCTCGTGACAACCAGCGAACATCGGTGTGGTAGAGCAGAACTTGATACTGCTCTCCCATTTCCTTGCACAGTTCCCTGAATATGCGCGAATTCACATCCCTGGACTTGATGAAATTGACGATTTTCAACACATCTTCAAGCACTAATTTCAGATTACCAGGCAGGCTTTTTGATCCAAGAGAGTACCGATGAATGATGCAATGATCTACAGAAATTTCTGGATTCACAGCTTGTATGAGGCCCCGTAATCCACGATTACAACCCATCATCGATGGTGCTCCATCGACGGAGACCTAGATTAAAAAAGAAAAACTATTATAGATTGCGTCAGTTAATCATTCTTACTTATCTTTTGCGTTATAATTATGTGGTTTTAATTTAATTTATTTTGGTACTTTAATATTTCAGTACGACAGGCACGATACTTTTTGTGAATTATGTATAAAATAATAGCTAAACTACAGCTAATTGTACAATAAATAAAACTATATGACTATATGCCATGTAATTCATTGTATTTATACTAATCTAGACTTTATATAAACATCTCTCCCTACCTGTTAAACGCTGTTCCAATACAATCCATTCGTGGTAAAGAAACTGTTGATGATATTGAAGACATCTTCTCTCTTCGTGATTGTCAGCAGATCTTCGCACAATAGGAACTCTTCTTTGATCTCGTCCTGGTGGACGTAACGAACGAACCCAAGGAGAACAGCACAACTGACTATGTCACACGATTCATTAAATTGTAAGGAGAATTTGCTATATGAGCTTTCCTTGATCTCTGTTGTAACTTGGGACAGAATATCTGATGCCATGTCATCGCCTCGTCGGCGGATTGTGTTGTTCGATAGAGATATGACACTCAGTTTCTTCGCTTGATCCTCCCCACATACCTTGCTTACCATCTCGTATGCACAAGGTATAATCAGCATAATGGTGTAGCATTTTTGTTGTTCGGCAACTTTATATGCAACAAAGTAAGATTCTTCGACCCCAGCTTGAAGCTTTTGGGCTTGAATTCCAGATGAACCAAACTGGATATTCTTCAGTGCTACAGCCCGGCGCTGAAAATAAGCCTGATCCTCATTTTGAAGATTTGGATGCCACTTCTGGAGGTGAGCTGAGAGTTTTGATGGCTTGAGGCTTTCATTTGTCAACACTTTGTGACATACTACACATTGTGGCCGATCCTCTCCACCAGAAGGTTAATTCGCAAAGCCATAGCGAAGAAAGGCGTCAGAGTAGGTGCGCTTTTTAGACATTTTATTGTTTAATCTGCAGAAAAAGAAAAACTGCATAAAAAAGTGTAAACAATGTGAACTTATTATTTATTTTTTCATGGCATTCTAGATAGCTTATTCAGCATAGGAATGATGTAATAGTAGGTAAATACTAACTATACTGCACAGGGCAGTACACATACATACCAGGTTTTGTCTACCTTGGCTGATGCTCACATAGAAACTGACAGTGTGAAATAGAGGCAACCTCAGGCAGTGAGTGACGCGTACTGGACACGTCGATGAGTCATCAGGGTTACTGAGTAACTTGTGTTCTGAAGCATACTTGTCAAAATACTTTTAGGTTACCACACACTTAGATACATATTTTTTTCTTTTCTACTACTGTATATTAGTTTTTGATGTTTATTGTTATTTGGTTTAACTTTATTACATACTTAAAATAGGTTTAATTTACAACTTTACATACTAAGACTAAGTTAACATTAATCCTAATACCAGCTACCTCAATGTTTTCTTGATTTTCAGAATTTTAACTTTTTTCTGTCACCCCTCCATTACCCCCGATAAATTGTTAAATTACCTCCAGTTTGGGAACCACTGCCTTACGCACTTGACCATGCCAGGCCCAATAGCGCACTCAAAGTGCCAAGTTTAGTGTTGAAGTTATGTTGGATTATCTACCATCTACGTTGTTTTAGTATGTTTTAAAGTCGCTAATAATTTTTATCTCATGTACATGAAATTTTAATATTTTTGTTTTTACGTATAATTATTATACGAATCCTTTGTCCTCTTTAACTGAATGTGACGTTGTGTTAAAAAATATTTACTTTATTTTCAGAATATTCCCATAAATCTGCACAAGAACTATTTGTGCATAGTTTGTTAATAGTTTCGAGCTGATAGAGCAAAACAAAGGCGGACATTCAAAAGCATTCAATATTTCGTTTATTTTTTCAATGAATTCTGGGATTTAAACGTCACTTTCATAGCGCATCCATGTCCCCATAGAGCTTAACACATTTTTTCCTGAAATGGAACATGAACTCTGAACTCTGGGATTCTGAATAGAGTTATCAGACCATCAGACTGCATCCTTTCCTGTTCAAAACTAGATGGTGATCTAGTAAAGCAATGTGTAGCTACGACCAAACGGCTTTTAAACATAAGTAAATGTTATGTTTGTAGAAAACGTTCCATTATCATACCCTTTTTAAAGGTGATATAAAGACGCCGATAGGATTTATTAAATTCTGTCTTTACGTGACACCGTTCAAACTACTTAGTAGTTACGTTAAGGTAACAATAAGCTATTCAAACACCGTGAATTTTCTGTTATTTATTATTACAATATCTTTTGCGTTCTAGAAACTTATGATAAACAGTTTATTATGTACAAATATGTATATTAATACTGTCAGTTTTTATATACTAATACTATCACTACATGTTTATGGTCTCGTAATATAACTTGATCAAAAGTCTCTGTATAAACTATGCAGGGATTTTTACAACACGAAGCCTTAAAATTTAATGTACTTCAGTAACATCACAGGATCAGTGTATAAACTTCCTGACAAATATGTTCCATTACAAATTGTTATATACAACTCCTTGTCATCAGTTATTGAGCACGTTCCCAGTCGTTCGGCCGAAGCAACGCCAGTTACAGAACTGCTTTATTCCTGTAAGAGACAAGTTTATAAATAGCCTCTTATATTAGCACTTTGTTCAGACTATAATTTATTTGTGACCAACAGTAACTTAGGGGTAATATTAACCAGCAAGATGGCCTCTGGTTTGAGAGCACGTGATGCTTATTGTTAATAACGCTTCATTAATCTCTTTCTAGAAGCACTTCTGCCTACGTAACGCAAGCTTGCGTCTCTCCTTCTTGACACAGATAATTAATGACTGCCCAGCTTGTTTTTGTTGTTGTTTTTTAACCCTAACGCTGCATTACTTAGCAGTTCATGCAGTTCACGTTATTCGGACTGTGGTTGATGAACCGAATGTGAAGACGTAACGTAAATGGATCTATCACAGTTTTACTTTAAATCGTTCTCTAACTGTTAAGAACATGACACAAGTAAATTAGGACTTTTTGTAAGCCTTTAAACAGAAGAATTCGTAAACACTTATACATAAGTAAGTCGATGTAACTGCTGCGTCCTATTACTTAAACGGTAGAGAGCTCTGTTAATAAGTTGTTATCCTGACAACGTTCGTCAGGTTACGAATCAAGCATTTAGAAATTGAATATGTATTGAATGGAAAGAGATAACTCTGCATGTGAAATACATTTTAATAGTTATTTACTGTACTATCCTGAAAGGATACATTGTTAAAATTGTAAACTGGAAAGGTTCGAATTGCTTAACTAAGAGATTTGTGAATTAAGTAAAATAATGCCAAATCAAATGATCTAATTCTGAAATATTTTCAAGCAGAAACACGATTATTCTTTGATCAATACACGAACATTTCGTAGAGGTAGACAAACATTTCTGGACACATACACAAACATTTTCACACAAATACACAAAATGTTTGAGACAAATACATTAACATCTTTCTATGAATGTATTTTCATTCATATAAACAAGCTTTCTCACAAAAATTCAGAAACATTTTCGTACAAATACAAAAGCATTCTCATAGAGATACAAAAACATTTTGAAATAAATACACGTGCATTCTCAAAGAGTTATATGAACATCCTCTGACAAATATACATGGATTATTACGAGGATACATTCTTAGTCTCATTCATAAGTATTCTCACACAGATACATAAATATTTTCAGATAAATACACGACCATTTTAACAGAGGTACAAAAACATTTTCGCAAAGATACACGTGCATTTTCAAGCACGCGAAACATTTCTGACAAATACACACACACACACTTAATTTTGTGATGTCACATATTATATTTCTTGCCTTTTAAAACAATACACAAATTTTCAGATAAGTAGGCTTAACTTGGATGTGAGTACAACTACTTAAAAAGAATTAAATTTCAAAATTTTAAACTTTTAAGCTTTCCTCTTCAGGTAATGATCACACGTTATTGTGTCATACGACCAAAAGAACCAGCATGACAATTATTTATTTTCATATTGAGTAACAAAAGTTTAAAATACAGCATGTTAAAATGCACATTTGGACGTAGCAGGATCAAATAATATTAAACATAGTTGTCACAGAATTTGGACAGGATATAAGTACTGAACTATTACCATAAAATGATTCTAAGTATACTATATTCCATTTAGTCTAGCACAGCTCTAAATCCTTATACATGGGTTTTCAGATATTTTTGAATAAGGGCTGTCAGATTTGGTAACTACTGTGTTTGTTCTCAAAGCCAGAAAACATTCAACATTAAACCATTTTGTCATTTTCTATATCTGCTGAAAAAAAAAACAATCTGCAGGATGCACTGACAGAACTCAGAGTTTAGTAATTTTTTATTATCTGTTTCTCGTACTGTAATACTCCAAACCTACACACATTTTAAGTAGATTTGCTCTATTGAGTTCTTACTTCACACACTTAATTTTAAGGCAATCTACTAAGAAATACAAAAGATATAAAATTTTCATTTTTTATAGAATTTTTCTTTTTTTTTTGGTCTCGGCTTATAAGTTCACAGAATGGCTCTAAAGCTTTAAAATACACATTTTTAGCTCATTGACTGATTTAAGATCAAAATGCAGATTTAGAATCAAAAGATTAAACCCTTTAGTTTAGTGTATTTGAAAACGTCCAAGGTTTTATAGATTAACTTACTCCAATTCTGCCTAAAATAACTTCAGTTTGAGGGTAAGTTAGTAGAGATCCTGATGAGTAATAAAATTGAATCGGGTTAACACGCGAAAATATAGTTGATAAAAAAGGAAAAAATATCTCTAATTCTGCTTAAAATAATTACAAGTGCCGTAGCTATTGGGAATTTCCTCTTATATTTTTATTCACACTTAAATTACGGAAAATTTATTTCATAGACCAACTTACTTAACTATCATGGATTTTTCAAATATGATGCACTCTTAGACCGACAATTAGTTGTCAAATTTGGTTGAAATATGAGTTTTAAATATTCAACAAAAATCACTCAAATTTGACGAAAATATTTGTGCCCATCTACAGAAAAAGTCACGTCAGCTGTCGATCTGAATTTTTTACTATAGTTTAATCTAACAGTAAAAGTGAACTGTTTTTAGTTTTTCATTTAAATTGAAGATAGCTGATTTATAACAGCAAAACTATAAGGTAAAAGAACTTGCAGGTGTGCAGTTCCTCAAGTCAAGGAAACTAGATTATCAGTTCCCAGCTCAATTTTTCAAAAGAATCATACGAGTGGACGCTTATTATTAATTAATTATTGCCACATTTTAAGCACAGATTTGCTAAATTTTATAAAACTTTCCTAATTAAAACAGCGTTTAGCGTTGTGTGCTATTAGCTTAAGCAATTAGTGTAAATGACTGTTCTTGATATGACAGTACCCGGTGAATGCGAGTGATGGCAAAAACCATTATTCTTGATTCCATGGCGTTACTATAAATTATTAATACCGATTTATATAGAAAAACTACCACCTGAAATTTTAAAGAATCTGGTTGGTTCTGTAAAGTATATGTCTGTTCCGAATAATATGTTGCTATCGTAATGTTAATCTTGATTACTATGGAATATCACTTCCTTGCTTGCTGTAGTTTTTTGGCTTGCGTTGAAAAACAAATCAAGATATTTTATCAAAAATATTTTAGATGTGAAAAAATATGTTGCCAAAGAGGATTGAGCTTGCGACTTAAAGGAATAAAGTCACAACTGACAGTCAAACTGGTAACTACACTTATAATATTGACAACATATTATAATAAATATTCATTAATTAGCTAGTTAAGTTGCATACTGCCCCCCAGTGGCTCAGCGGTATGCCTGCGGACTTAGACGCTAAAATCCGGGTTTCGATACCCGTGGTGGGCAGAGAACAGATAGCCCATTGTGTAGCTTTGTGCTTAATTCAAAAACAACAACAAGTTGCATACTTTGCTTTACCAACCAACCCAAAGAAAGACAAAAAACAAAAATGTATCCAAATTTAACGTATTCTGTTGAATAGCTTTGCACACGTGGCTTATATTTAGTATAATTTGACATCTAATTATTGACTGCAAAAATCTATCAGTGTAACAAATTTTAAAAAAAATTAAAAGTTCAGTATGTTTTTATTACATAAAATTTCCGTATTTTTGATGTCAAAAAGAATAAATAAAGAGTGAAGAAACTCAATCAAAATTGTATTTCTGGTATTTCTTAATGGGTTGCTTTGAAGTTTCATGTGTAAAGTAAGAGTCCAGCAGAGCATATCCACTGAAAATATGTAATAGTTTGAAGTGATACAGCTATAAACGGTGAAAAATCGTTAAACTATCACTCATGGTAATAACACAAGGTGTGTCCTGCTGATTGTTTTGGCCGCACGACACATTACGACGTGTCTTGAGTAACTGGATGCTACTCATACGTGTGTGTGTTTGCTTCTTTTTTCTTATTGCAGAGCCACATCAGGTTATCTGCTGTGTATCACCCGAAAGGAATCGAACCCCTTATTTTAGCGTTGTAAATCCAAAGACTTACCGTTGTCCCAGTAATTATTTTAAGGTTATTGGTAAGTATGCTATAATAATTATTTGGATGTCACTGATATCTTGGTAAAAGAGTAGGCCAAGAGTTGGCGGTAAGTGGTGGTGACTAGCTGCCTTTCTTCTAGTCATATACTGCAAAATTAGGGACAGGAAGTGCAGATAACCCTCGAGCAGCTTTACGCGAAATTCAAAAACAAAACAAATATACTCTCGCATCTGTGTATATTGTTCGTTGATATACTCTCGTATCTAACTATGGCATCTGAAGTTGGTTTACCTAATGGAACATATACATAATACTGATTATCAAACTCGAAAGTATTGGGATAAAAGGTTTATCCTCCGTGTTTAAACAAAATTAATAATCTTTCTAAATAGATAATCACTTGAATAAGGGTAAGATTTTGTTTGTATAAGTTACTTTTTCACCTCGTTATATTTTGGCTTCCCAGTAGCTCAGTCGTATATTTGCGAACTTACAACGCTAAAAACCGTGTTTCGATATCCGTGTGGGCAGAACCCAGATAGATAGCCCATTGTGTGGTTTTGTGCTTAATTTAAAACAACAATGTTATATTTTGATATAAAAAGATATACTTAAAAACCTGAAAGAAATTGTTTATTTCTGAAATAAGAGTCCGACTACAATCACATAGGCCTAGTATACGTGATAAATCGGTGTGAATACTTAATGAAGAATATCAGGCCTAATATTTTACATGTCCATCTGTCACAGTATGGTATGTTAAAAAAAAAAAGCTGATGTTTACGAAAAGGTTATTTTCGCAATCTCACTTTTATTGATAGCTAAGATAGGATTTCAAAACCGTGTGTTGTTCCCTGCTGGGACAGCGATTTAAAACGCTAAAAATCAGGGCTTCAGTTCTCGTCGGTAGACACACAAGATAGCCCAATTGGTTTTACTATAAGAACAAACACACCTCATGTATGTTTTCGTACAAAAATAGGCCTGGCATGGCCGACCGCGTTAAGGCGTGCGCTTCGTAATCTGAGGGTCGCGGGTTCGCGCCCGAAGCGCGCCCAACATGCTCGCCCTCCCAGCCGTGGGGACGTTATAATGTGACGGTCAATCCCACTATTCGTTGGTAAAAGAGTAGCCCAAGAGTTGGTGGTGGGTGATGATGACTAGCTGCCTTCCCTCTAGTCTTACACTGCTAAATTAGGCACGGCTAGCACAAATAGCCCTCGAATAGCTTTGTGCAAAAATTCAAAACAGACAAAACAGACGTACAAAAATATAAACGAGGCCTGTATTTTATCTAAACAATCAAGTTTTATTTTGTAATTAGTTTCTTGTGATTGTATATCGAAAGGAATAAAAGAATACTAACGAACTTTAAAGAAACAAAATTAAGGATTCCAAACACTGAAAGGTCATGCAACCTTAAATGAAGTCAACATTTTTGCTAAGAAATGAAGTGATAGAGACTTCAACGAAATGAGCTGTTCCATGAGATTCTCTTTATTTTATAATACTAGAGAAGACGAGTGATGTCACTATGTAACGGAGGATAGATATTAGACCTAATATACGTGTTAAAACGATGTGAAGATGTAATGCGGGATATTAGGCCTCAAATACATAATAGAAACGATGTAAATACATAATAAAAGATGCAGTAAAACCTGTCTAAGGCGGAATCGCACCGGACCAAATAAAATTTCCGGCTCAGACATGCATTTCTTTCATTATATATAATTTTTGAGTGCAACATTATACTTGCTTGACTCAAGGGAAGTGAATAAAGTTATACTGTTTAATGTTATATTCATTAGAATAAGAACAAAAATAGGCATTCAAAATATACACACGTACAATAAATATTAATCAAATTTATATGAAAAAGTGTACACTTTCAATTCTTTCGTTTTTGTAATACGCTTTTTCGTGCGTTTAAAAGCGAACGCCAATTCTACGGCCTTTTCATGAAGTTCATTTTCCCCTTAATTTTTGCATACAATTTGAAAGCGTTGATATAACTTAACACTGCCTTTTCCATTTTGTTTATTTTCTAAATCTCTCACACTGTTACCAGTGATTTTCAATCAATGTCATCAGTTTCTGTTAAAATATTCTTGTCAACGTTCACAAAACTTTCCGCGTTCACAGAATCATTTGTATCAATTTTCTCAATCAGAGTTTGGATTTCACTAGAATCGTCATAACAAACAACTTATGCACAATTTCTGTCATTATCAAGAATAAATCCACAGTTTCAAAAGCACTTTATCATACATTCATCTTTTACTGTTTTGATTGAATGCCTTAAAATGCAATTTCATCTAACACGTCAATTTTCATGGTCATTTCAGATGTTTTCTTACAGTCGTTCATGTTTGCAATAATTTGCTGAAGCATCAATTTTCTGTATTTCAGTTTTATAAACTGTATAATTCCTTTATCTACTGGCTGTAGAACTGATGTTGTACATGGAGGTAGAAATACTAAACAACATTTGAAATTTGAACTTTTGGGTGACAAGTTACATTATGTAGGAAAAGTAGAATATTGCTATTTTCTTGTTCCATTCTTGTGTTTAATTTGATCAAAGATTCTTTAAATATGGTACTTGTAATCAACGCTTTATTACTCGCTTTCAATTCCATAGGAAGTTGATTCTTCCTTAAAGTTTTGAAACATCGTGGATTTTCACTTCTACCTATTACCCATGGTTTGTTTCTCTAGTTTTCCCCATCAGCAAATGCAACCAAAAGTACAGTCAATCATTCTTTCGAATAGCGACCTCCGGTACAATGACGGCAAAAAAAAGAACACAATATATTTAACCAATACTTACTGTAACAAAATATCCGATAATTGATTAATATTTAAACAAATTATTAATTAAACAAGAATTTGTTAATATTTAAATAAAGTATTAATTAAGTAAGAAATTAATATTTAATCAAAAACATTTTTTTATCTCTTACTAGGTTCTAACCCTAATTGTTGATGGATGAGGTAGGTGAAAGATAGCTTTCCGTTCGCGTTACGTAGATTCCACCATTTTAAGAGTCATTTATACTTTATAAGAGAAATATTAAAATACTGCTGCAAAATTTTGGTATTTTTGGCTTGTACAGGTTTCCACCTTATACAGTTTTTGGCTAAACACGTTTTACTGTATTAGGCCTAATATATGTTATAAAAGCGATGTAAATACTTATTATGCCTAAAATAGGTGATGAAAACTGCACTACGTCGTATATGTTTTATTTGTTGACTTACGACTTACGAATGTTAAAAATTGGGGTTCAATTTCACATGATGGATAAAATCTCTTTTATAGATCAATTTTTAGCTTTGCTCTTAAAGAACAACAACAATCACAATAATGAATTTTGAATCATAGATGCAAAAAAGACAAATTCGTATGTGCAATATAAAACAGGCCCGACATGGCCAGGTGGTTAAGGCACTTGAATCGTAATCTGAGGGTCGCAGGTTCCAATCCCCGTAACACTAAACATACCTGCCCTTTCAGCCGTGGGTCATTATAATGACACGGTCAATCCTATTATTCCTTGGTAAAAGAATAGCCCAAGAATTAGCAGTAGGTGGTGATGACTGAATACTATTCTGTTTTTTCTCAAAGTTTTCATACTTACATGAAATGAATAGCAGTAAAACTTGTTAAACAGATAACCTTCTTATAATTCTATATTTAACTGGAAAAGAAAAAATATGCAAATTTTAGGTGAGTTTCATCTTAATTGTCCAAGAATTAGTAAAATCTTAAAAATAAATAGGGATTAAATTTGAATTTTGTGATCAGAACAAGGTTTAGTGTGAACAAAACTGTATTTTTGTTCTTTACAAAACTATAAGATTTTAATCCTTTTTCACTGTGTGAATGGCCTTCAAGTTCAACTTTCCAGTTCCTTGTCATCACATCAGTGAGGCTGAACAAGATTAATGTGAAGAAACCTGTGAAGGAAGAATCTGTCCATCAGAAGGAAAAGTACCAATAAACAGTGGAGGTGAAACTATGGGGGTAGAGGTGTCAGTCACTCCACAGCACGTACACTTTTGTCCATTTTTTTTTTCAAACATTAAATTTCTTGAAGTGAGCTAAACATACAAAGTGAAGCTCCTTCAGTAACATCTGGAGGACATTATAAAGGCAGGGGATCAACAAAATGGGGTCTTACTTTTTTAGCAATCTGATGCAAAACATTTTATGAGTGAGTGGTTACAGAAGGCTGTGGATTTCCTCTACTCCATATGGTTGATCTATGTAGATATCTTATTCTTTTCAGTCAATCTTACAAACCATTTTAAAATGTAAAATTGAACAGCAGTTTTTTTGTATATCAACATTTAATATGTGTATTTGTGTCAATTATTTTTAAAGCTGACATTTGTATTTCCAAGCTCACAGCAGACAAGGTCTAACAATGGACAGTGTTTTATCATGGGGAAAAAGAGCACTTTCAGAGCATAATAGGAGAAAGACAGGTACGTTAGTTCACCCATCCACCTCCATTGTTTGTGTTATTGAGCTCTTATTAAAAACCAAACTGTCAAATGTCTTGTGATGACTGAAATTTCACTCTAGAAGGTTGTGTGCCTTATTGTGAGATAAGAAATAGAGTACTTTTAGTGATTATTTAAATTATAAAATGAAAGAACATATTTCTTTAAAAATTTTAATTGTACATACGCATGTATAAGAAGATTTACATATCAACGAAAGAAATATTAACACCATATAAAAGGTAATAAATTAAGATTATTTTAAAATCTTACAAGAACTGAACCAGTGGTTAATAATAAATACATATAATTCAACAGTTACCGTACTGTAACGTACACTGATAGTTCAAGAACTATTGTAGAGCGTCACTGTATCATAGCTGTTGTTGTTGTTTTGAATTAAGCACAAAGCTACACAATGGGCTATCTGAGCTCTGCCCACCACGGGTATCGAAACCCGGATTTTAGCGTGTAAGTCCGCAGACATACCGCTGAGCCACTGGGGGGCGTATCATAGCAACTTCACGATTATTCTTAAACGAACGCAATAATTCGAATAGTGAGTAAAATTTAAAATTGAACTTGAGAATTGTTAGTAAAATAAAATATGGATATTAAATTAAATGCAAGTAAACACAAAACAAATCAGATCCAGAATTATAAGTACAAACAAAGAAGATACAGTAAATTGATTTATATTTTACAAAATTCTTTAGAAAGAATTAGCCGGTAAAAATATGCCTGAGATTTTATGAGCAGTTCCTGACTTGGGTTCAAGTCAAAAGGCTTAAAACAACTAAGTTAATAAATTAATGTGATACGTATAACATTCTCATCGTAACATTCGCATAATCTCGACAAACGTCTTAAGTTTATCCATTAAATACAAAATGGTTGTAATTTAAAGAATGAGTAACTAAAGATCTAAATTGTTATTTAATCAAGCCATGAACAAGAGACTCCTCTTGGTAACATTATGAAGGGAAGCAAAGATGATCGGAATACTACAACACTAATTTATTTTTCATAACAGCACATATTGAAAATATTTAAGATGCACAATTTTTATTATTATTATTATTAGTGAGAAGCATGAAACTGGTATTTTTCTGACAAAATTACACTTAACTGAGGTTCAAAGTTACTGCTTCCTGTCATCAAAAGTGATTACAAATGCTCATCAGATAAGGTTGATCTGTAACTAGATTTCACGAACTTTGAAAATGTCTTTACAGAAGTATGTAGTGCCAAAAACCGAAATGAATCCACGAGTAAAGTTTTTTTTTGTTAAATTAACATATTGAACACTTGAAAAGTATTTATAAAATTCATCAATTTTCCTTTTATATATTTATCTCTCAACATGTTAGAATCAGTCACTTCTGTTTGAACTTCAGGTGGCAGTTCATCAATAACACAATCAAATGGGCTTTAGGAGATCCTTATTTCTATTGTACTCGCATCGAGATCAGAAAATCGCTCACTGAACTTTTTTTTTAAATCAGAAATGATATCCACTGTAAATACAAGCTAAAATCTCTGACCGACTTTGCGCAGCTTGCCTTAACATGATACACTAGGGAATAAAAACGCACGTGAAGAAAAGAAAAGTATTCTGATGTGCTCTTGCTCCAATAACACAGTATTGGACTAAGCGGCATATGTTTCCTACAACAACAACAAACGAAATTTCCAAGGGTAATAAAATTGTAATTTAAATGTGTGAAAATATTTATTATATGGTTCAAAGTTTCACTGGTTCAGTAAACACTGAAGGATCTGATATAGCAGGTGTTTTCATGGTACTGCTCATCTATTTAACGTCTGTCAAATTTCGTAACATACGTGTATGATGGTGTTATTTGGACACTTATATAATTTAATACCCTCTTGTTTTAAAGTTCTCAAGTTTTGAATGTGGTATTAAATTTACCTTAGACTTTAGACTGAAACAAATGCAGTGTGATAACTGTATATTGGCCTACAAAACTATACTATTTCGGCCACCGTACGTTACTGAATAACATATACATGCATTTCACTAGTTTTTCATTAATGTTTACGTTTTAGTTATGTTTTTAGAACATAGAAAGTAAATTAAAAAAAGCATTGATTTTGATTGCATGACGTTCAATACAAAATCTTGCCAAGATTTGCGGGTGATTTGTTTGTTTTCGAATTTCAGGCAAAGCTACTTGAGGGCTCTCTGTGCTAGTCGTCCCTAATTTAGCAGTGTAAAACTAGATGGAAGGCAGCTAGTAATCACCACCCACCGCTAACTCTTGGGCTACTCTTTCACTAACGAAAAGTGGGATTGACTGTCACGTTATAACATTCCCACGGCTAAAAGAACGAGCATGTTTGGTGTCCGGAATTTGAACCCATGACCCTCGGATTACGAGTCAAACGAATCAACACACTTGGCCATGCTGGGCCCGATTTCCGGGTGGAGCGTGTAAAAATAATTTTTGTGGTAATCAAATATTAACTTTTGAATAAAAAAAACATCAAATTATAGTATCAGTACACTCTAAATCAGGATTTCCCAAACGTTTAAGACCTGCGGACCTTCACATCAAAAAGAAAAACATTCTGGAACTTTAACTTCATGTTGTGATTGAAAACCTGATATTATTCTGTTCTCCAAACTTCGTGTTGTTAATGAAAACACGATATTATTCTGCTCTCAAAACTTTGTGTTGTTATTGAAAACACGATATTATTCTGCTCTTCAAAATTCGTGTTGTTACTGAAAAAACAATATTATTCTGCTCTCCAAAATTTTTGTTGTTATTGAAAACACGATATTGTTCTGGTCTCCAGACTTCGTGTTGTAATTAAAAACACGATATTATTCTGCTGTCCAAACTTCGTGTTGTTACTGAAAACATGATATTATTCTGCTCTCTAAACGTCATGTTGCTACTCAAAATACGATATTATTCTGATCTCAGAACTTCAAGTTGTTATTGAAAACCTGATACTATTCTGCACGACAAACTTCGTGTTGTTATTGAAAATACGATATTATTCTGCTCTTTAAACGTCATATTGTTATTGAAAACCTGATATTACTCTGCTCTCCATATTTCGTGCTGTTATTGAAAACACGATATCACTCGAGAGTAATCATTGAAATGTCACTATCTGCTGAGCTGTCGTAATAATTATACGACAAATTATAGAAGAGCATGGTTAAACTATAGTCTGAGAGAGATACTGAAAAAAGTAAATTAAAATTATCGAATTATTTGATTGAAACTAAAAGTAATTCATAGATTACTTGAGACAATTAGCTAAATAGAAACACTCATTGTTCTAAAAAAACAAAAGTTAAACCCATAATGGACTAAATCACTTCTAATGACACTCTCATGGGATATGTTAAGCCTCATTATGACATTATGTTGGATGAAATGAGGATAAAATAAATCATATCGCAGACGTTAACACCACTGTTTCCCCTCATTATGTTAAACAATTAGATACAAAAAGTAACTTAATCTAAACTGGACATATTCTGAATGGATTATAATTGAAAAAAAATACACATAGTTATGGTTAATTCACCTGTGTCAAGGAAAGTGTAGTTCACTACACCGTTATACTAAATGAATAACACCAGGTGGCACCAGCTTTTTGTGTCAAGAAGAAAGCAATAAAACGTAGTATGAAATTAAAATATCGAAAGGTTCTTACAAATAATTGTTGTTTCAATTTAATTTTAAACAATAACTGTACAAACAATAACGATATCAATGCAAATAAACTTGGAATTAAATTAGGAAAATGAGAAGACACTCCTTAAAAACTATTGTGGTGTTTGCTGTTTGGTCATACGTTTACAGTTAATCTGTAAACTGGTAATCGTATTCGATCAGAACTTCAAATGACTTAGTTCACTTTGGACTTAGCAGTAGTCTAGTTGCTGGAACTCCTATTACCTCTCAATTCAAACTTTCTCCTCCAACATTGCTTGCAAATCTTCATTTCTTGCCTTTAACTTCTGAATTTCTTTCCTTGCAAATGGTAACTTATTCAACTAGTGATTTAAAAAAAAAATAAACTTTAATTTGAAATATAAACAAATAAATTTGTTTACATATTCTATAATAATGTAACAATTCTAAAAGATGGCTCTTTGATCCAAACAATGTGATAGTGTGTTTAACAACATATATATAGTCTCGAATAATGTAACAAGTCTATACGGTTCACTGATGCTGACAAATGTTGTTTTTATTTGACTTTTCTTTAATAGGTATAAATCTACATAGCCATCTGATTGTAATGAATAACTATCTTGTTTAACTATGTTTACAAAGTTTATAATATTATTATAATAAGTCTAGATCACTATTTGATTCTGACCATGTGAAACTGCGTTACTTAACACAATGCAACAGTGTAGTATAGCTGCCTATATTTCTTTTTTTTTGAGATACTTAAACACTAAATAAATATTGCAACAAAAAACAATTAAAAAGTAAAAATAACCTCTTCCTGCAATTCCAGGTTTTCTTTACGAAGGCGATGTATGTCTGCAACCTTCAACTCCAGCACAGTTTTAAGACTTTCGACTTCTTTTTCAAGAAAACAATTCTGATCAAGAATCCTCTGCAAAGAAAATGTATTCCTTTTATTTCAACACGTATAACTAATAGTATGTTTGATGATGTAGTTTTACTCACTCAGATGTGTTTTTATTTTGGACGAGCAATTAGCCCTTCTGTAGCTTAGTACAAATATTCATAATAAACAGACAAAGAAACAAACATTGTAGCTTCTTCTCTCATACCTTTATATGTAAGTAATAATATAATCATCCATGATTTAGTGTGTTTTATTTTTTGTTTTAAACGCAATAAAACTCACTAATGATATTAACATATCACACCAGATTAAACATTAAATACAATACTAAAAATTTAAGTGTATTTTATAGATAAATCCACTAACTTTATTTGAGTGTTTTTGTTTGTGTTTTTTAGTAGAGTTATAAAATCATTAATATATACAGGTATTAAAATTATTCCATTATTTAGTGTGGACAAAAATGAATATTTCAGCAAACATTAGCTTGTCACATCAGAAAATTTCTAGAATTGTATATCTTTCATAAAATTACTCCACTAGAGGGCATTAAAATAATGAAGTAAAAAAATAATATCATTACTGGGTAGCTGCTTGATCAAGTTAAGCGACAAGTTAAGATTTGTTGTTAAAACTCAATACCGATGAAGTTTACCTATTTCTAAAGTCCTGGATTTGGTTATAAATAATTACAGTTTATAATGACAAATACAACATATTGGAGAATGAAATGGAAATCATTCTTAAAAAACAAAACAAAACACTCTTACCAGTAATATACAAGTTGATTTTCGAAAATTATACATTTTATTTATGTCATATTGCTTATAAGACTTTCTTAAGAAAACAAGTTTGAAATAGAAAAGTTAATAATATGGAATATCTTTTATTTCAAGAAAACAGAAAATTAAGTCATAGAAATATTTTTGAGAAACTTACTTCAAAGTAGGAAAGTTAAGATAATTTCAGTATTACTTCCACAAAATTGGTAATCATTTGAATAGAAAACATCCAGATAAAATGTTGTAAATGAATTTTCTAATTTTATGAAATAAAGCTAAATATTATCATTATTATTATTGGTTTAATACTGTAGCTGTTTAAAGATGTTCTTCTGAAGTGTCTATCTCATTTCTCAACCTATATTTGCTATTCTTCAAAATGAGCTGGTTATGATCTGCCCACCACAGATGATGAATCCCAATTTTTAGTGTTATAAGCCTGCAACATTATCACTGAACCACTGAAGGCCCTATTCTAGTAGTCAGATACCAGTAAGAGATCATACCTGTAGTTTGGTGTCGGTGTCTGTCCGCAGATTGCTTTCCATCTGCTTCTGTAGGTCTTGTAGCTGCTGCTTTAAGATGTCTAGAGTTTTCTCGTGACTCTCTGAAGCCTGTTGCATCTGTTTTGTAAAGCCGTTCTTTAATTCTATTAAAAAGAAAAACAAAGATATTGCAGAACCACTCAACAAACACAGCCATGACAAAACCCATCTCGATATCAATTTTTGTCTTTTTGCATTTGCCTTTAAACCTCGTACCTAAGCATTAACATCATTTGATGATAGCTAATTTTTAATGGATGTTTCATGAATATAACCATGCTGTAACAGACAAACAAATCCTTTTCCCCTCTGGTGATGCAATAAGGATTCTGTGCTATACAAATGTGAAACTCAGTGCCACTAAGACTTTCATACAAAGTATGTATTTCAGCTGACACACCTGACAGAAATTAATCATTGTTCAGGCCTAACTTCAGGTATTCCGTGGATTTGGAAAGAATGAGTTACGATGTGAATGGTGCTAACTTAACGAGATGTTACTGACAATAAATATGACTAATGTAAACTGAAGGAATGGTTACTGACAACAAGTATGACTGATGTCAACTGAAAGAATGGTTATTTACAACAGCTATGACCAATATTAACTGAAAGAATGGGCACTCACAGCACATATGACTGATGTTAACTGAAGGTATAGTTACTGACAACAAATATGATTGATATCAGCTGAAAGAATGGTTAGTAACAACTAGTAGCTCACCCTTCTAAAATACTCCTCATAATTTTGAAATTTAAGAATAGACTTTCAACATTTTTACCAACAGTCAAAAGTGTCATAAAGAATACAATTGTTTGTTTTTTGGAATTTCGCACAAAGCTACTCGAGGGCTATCTGTGCTAGCCGTCCCTAATTTTGCAGTGTAAGACTAGAGGGAAGGCAGCTAGTCATCACCACCCACCGCCAACTCTTGGGCTACTCTTTTACCAACGAATAGTGGGATTGACCGTCACATTATACACCCCCACGGCTGGGAGGGCGAGCATATTTAGCGCGACGCGGGCGCGAACCCGCGACCCTCGGATTACGAGTGCACGCCTTAACGCGCTCGGCCATGCCAGGCCTAAAGAATACAAATAATTAATCTTAATATCCAAATTGTCATTATGAGACATAACTAAAAATTTCAGTGAGTTGCGACCGAAAGATTAGGAAGAGAAAGCAAGAAAGTGGAAACCCGAGGACGTCCACTGAGAAAAACTTGTAATTATATCTACAAGTGTCAATGAGGAACAATTAATGCACAAATGAAGACGAAAAATACAAGACTTTGAAACAGATGCCAAAATAAATAACAATAAGTTATGAACATAATATAAATAATAATAAATAATGGCAAAGAACGTAAATAATTATCCTTTGAAAAAACATTAGAAAAAATTCTACACACCGTGAAAATTAACCAAGAAAAACAAGAAATAAAAATTAAAACCGGAGTAATATTAGAAAACAATATTTAATAATTGGTTTGTTTAGAATTATGTGCTATGACACATGAGGGCGCTCTGTGCTAATCATCCCTTATGTCGCAGCGTGAAGAGAAGGTCGCTATTCATCACCACCCACTGCCAATTCTTTTTATCAACGAGAAGTGAGATTGACTGTAATATCATAATGTCCCTATAGATCAAGGGCAAGCATGTTTGGTGTGAGGGGGATTTGATCCGATGAGTTTCACATGACGAGTTAAGTGCCTTAGCCATGCCACGCCTAATAATTCATCAAACAAAATATAAGAAAGATTGGAAACCAATGAATGAATAAAGATTCCACATATAATCATCAAAAACCAATGAATGAAAATAAAGTCAACATAAACACATCAGGAATCTGTGAATGTCAGCAACAGATGAATAAAAAAAACACCTAAATGGAGACGAAAATAAGAATGAAATAATAGGATCCCATAAATAATAATAAGTACTTATTTATCACAGACATTAAATAATTTTTACTATTCTTGTGAAGTAATTTTAAAATAAAAATAACAGTCAACAACAACAATTATGCGTTACTAGATAATAAAGCAAATCTATAACCCCCCCCAAAAAATAACCATTTCGGTTCATTTAATAACCACTAGGTGATGTTCTGTGAACTTATTACTCTTTATTATGCTGCAGAACTCGCTAATTTATGGTTTATTTCCAAATACTTTTAGAAATCTGAAATGTGTTTCGTTATTTGGATACATGAAATATTCTTTATGTCTTTTAACTTTTGATCTGAAAAGCTTCCATCATGAACATAAATATGTACCAATAAATTAACACAGTGACGCATAAAATTTTCCTACCTATACTGATATTTCTATTTTTAAAACGATGCTTTAGATATGTTAACCTAATCTATTCTTTTTTTCTATTTATAAAGAGAGTATAATTTCAAAGGAAAAACAACAGTATGAGATGTAGATCTATAGTATTTGATCCTTTGATTCACAGTAACAATGCTTTATAAGTTTAATTGCACATAAGTTTATTTGCGTTTGAATATCAACAAAGGTTACCTTCAATTTCACGATTATGTTCTTCATTCAAAGATGCAACGTTTTGACTGTTTTCGTTCTGGGTATCTTCAGCAGACTGTGCATTAATATTTTTCAAGTCTTCAATCTTCAGGAAAATATGAAATGCAATTCATTTAAACTGCTATCAAGTGTTTTTTAATCATAAATAATATATGTTGTTGTTTGTTATTTTAAAACAACAGATGACGCCACTAAAGTGTCATGGTAACCACCTTCTTGTTTTGTAATTTCGCACACAGCTACACGAGGGTTATCTGCGCTGCTTGTCTCTACTTTAACACTGTAAGACTGGAGGGAAGGCAGCTAGTCTTCACCATCCACCGCCAACTCTTTGGCTACTCTTTTTACCAACGAATAATGGGAATGGCATTCACATGGCTGACAGGGCGAGCATGTTTGGTGTGACGAGAATTCGAATTCACGACCCTCGGATTTCTAGTCGAGAGCCTTAACCACCTGGCCACGCCACACCTAACGAATTTTTGAGACTAAGTTTATAACTTTAGACCGCAATTCTTCCATTAAGTCAACTTGCAAGAAACTAAAACGATAAAACTAAATAAACTCTCAAATATAAATTAAAATCGAGTCACAATTCATAAGTTATCTTATTATTTTGTATCATTATTAGAATATGGTCTAAGAAACAGCTCTTATAGCAGGCTAATGCTTTAACTGGGACAAAGTTCCTTCTATATAAATATAAGTGTTTGAAAGTAAAGAAAGTATCCAAAGAAAAAAACATTTTTTGTTGTTCGAACAATTAAATCATATTCCGAAAAAAAATATCACAAATATGAATTCAATTCAATTAATTAATAATGATTTGGTTTGGTTTGTTTTGAATTTTGCGCAAAGGTACACGAGAGTTATCTGTGCCAATCGTCCCAAATTTAGCAGTGTAAGACAAGAGGGAAGGCAGCTAGTTATCACCGTCCACCGCCAACTCTTAAGCTACTCTTTTACCAACGAATTGTGACATTAACCGAAACATTATAACGCCCACATGGTTGAAAGAGTGAGCATGTTTGATGTGACGGTAATTAAAAACGAAGCACATACAGAAGTTACATCTATCAAACCTACTTCATTAACCTAAGTCTAAGTAATCAAGCCCATTTCATTAAATTAAGCCTAAATACTCAAACTTGTGTTCTACAAATCTTTTTAGATTAACATCTGTTGTACTCGACTTGTGAAGTATCAGATGAAAATTTAAGAAAACGAATAAGTTTAAGAATTTTATTATGATTGGTAACGAGAAATCAGTAACTCTGAGAGTGTTATTAAACTCTTCTCTTTGTCATACTCAGCTCGTAGTTTTCTAAATTTTTCATGGTGGTTAAAGGCCACTGACATAAATAATAGTTGTTGCTGTTGACACACATTTTACTTCAACCGAAATAAAGTGCCTTAAAGAACCTGTAATTCCATTTACTCTAAGATATTTAGCTTACAAGATTTATAGTAACGAAAACAGAAGAAGCAAACAGATCTATACTGATCAGTGATGTCGAGAAACCCACTTGTTGAGAATTTTATATGCAAAATCGGTTCGTTTGGGTTCAAAAAATATTTTAAATAGAAGAGCGAACAACGTTTCGACCTTCTTCGTTTTTGCATATAAAGATCTATACTAACCACAACTAATTCTTGGATAACTCTTTCACCAACGGATAGTGAAATTGATTGTCTCTTTATATCGAACACAAAGTGGAAAGCACAAGCATGTTCGATGATTGAGATTTAAACCAGCGGCTCACAAATTGTGAGTCAGTGGGCAGAATAGAGACAATCCATTGTGTGATCTTTTGTTTCATTTTGTTAGCTCTAACTCTCCTAAAATATGATATAAACTCAAAATTAACGGTTAGGTCTGTTATCCATCTAAATGTTCGTAACAGATATTAGATTTATCTCATACTGAGAATGACTTTAATGTGACTATTGGGAAGAAAACTTTCACGTTTCGGTCTCTTCTTTGTGCGTTGCTGTCAGCTTCGAATTCAGTTCTTGTATTTCCTCCGTACGGTTTCGCCTTTGTTGTTCTAATTGCGTTCCGTAATATCCTAGATAAAAGAATAGTGTCTTTAATAGCTCTATATTTTCAAATTCTTATCGTTTCGCGATTTTTATAATCAAGTCCAGCATTTCGCACAGTGTAGGGCGCGAGCGGTTAGGGTAGTGTCAATAGCGTAAGAATGCAAAATGAAGAGTTTTTATTATTTATTAATTCATAGAAATAATAAGAAAGAACTACAACAGACAAATTTAATGTACGTGCCTCGTCTCTTAATTCAATCACAAGGGGGTAAGGAAGCAGAAGAAACTATATTTATTAAAGCAATTTGTTTGGTTTTGAATTTCGCGCAACGCTACATGAGGGCTTTCTGCGCTATCCATCCCTAATTTAGCAGTGTAAGACGAGAGAGAAGGCAACTAGTCATCATTACCCACAGCTAATTCTTGGGCTACTCTTTCACCAACAAATAGTGGGATTGACCGAACATTATAACGCTCCTATGGCTGAAAGGACAAGCATATTTGATATGACGAGGATTTGAACCCGCGACCTTCATATTACGAGTCGAACGCCCTAACCACCTGCTCATATTACTGGATCTACTACACACATCAAACTGTTATTCTATACATTCCGGAAACTGAATTTAGAATCTGTACACTGTGGCGACTAAAATCAAGGTCTCTGTACTTCGGAATGTAAAATCAGAGTACATTAGCTTAGACAATTAAAATATATGAATTTTTAATATCCTGAAACGTAGAGTATAATAGTATTTCGAACACGTGAAAACATAAATCATGATATAATGAGCGTGAGGTAAGGCATGTCATTGGCGTATGCAATGGAGGGGTAAAGAAGGACATTTCCTCCCTGCCACATTAGAAACACAATTCTTTCTTTCTTCATTCAGCATATTTACGTGAGTTTCTATTCAATTCACAATATCACTATACTGATATTTATAGTGATAAATTTCTGCGGGCGTCTTTGAAGCGGGTACTTCACTTTCTTAATAATAACTTCATACAACGAAAATATTTAACCAACATACTTTGCTGAGCTCTCCATTCCAATAAAGTGCTTGAGTGAGACAACGAATCCAACTGGAAATAAACCACGATTAACCATTAACAAGCATGTAAATAATAAATAAAACGACGGTTAAGTAACCAGTGCTGTTGTTCGTTAGGTTTCAAGATTTACACCAACATTATAAATACAATATATCAAATTCACATGATACAATATACCGTTTCAGGTGTGTATAAGTGCATAGATTTTCCACTTAATTTTAAAGTACTCCCTTTAACTGATAGATATATTGATAATTTAATTATTATGATTGTTTATCTGCTTTCATTCGTAAGTTGTTACAATTCCTGTTTACCAGTGGAACCTTGGCAACAATGGTAACTTTCTTTGAGCATATTATTATAAAATGTTGTCATTTAAGCACTGTTTACTAATGGAGCCTAAGTAAACAGTAAAATACACAATACACAAACTCCTGATAATAATGTTCCTTCATTTTGATTTGAAAAAATTATAATTCCTCTGTTACTTACATGCTGTAAAGTTCGTAATGAATAGACATATTTTACTTTTAAAAATATATATATTTAGATATGAGACTTAAATATGCTGATTTTTGATATCTTTTCTGTTTTTGATTTTTTAATAAATGTGTGTGACGAAGTCTGGTTCTTCTGAGGATATTCCGAAGGGGGGTGTTTATTAAACCCTTGATATATAATGATGTATGATGGTTGTCTTTTTTTTCACATGTATATCTAAGTTGTTTCTCTACAGTTTCTGATAACTTACCGTTATAACTGTGACTTCAACACCCAGGTGTTACTAATTTCAAATACACTTACGAGTTTCTGTTTCTACAACTGTTGAACACGCGGTTTTAAGGAAAGGGATTGCTGGAGCTGTGTTTACGATATTTCATTATAGGATTTTTGTGAAAGTCTTTGTTTTAACATACAATTCATATGGATGACTCACTTAACACACACCTACTTCCAGCAGAACCGCCAAGACTTTGTGGGGAAGGTATGTGTAGGTAAACATGGCCAATTACTCAGTGCAACCGTGCTTATCAAATAGCGAAGCTTGTGTGCGTTTTGTGTGCGCTCATTTTCCTACTGCATTCTGAACCATAATAATTATATGCAATAAATAAATAATTTTTTTTTGAAATTAAGGTTGTGCAGAAACAAAAAAAAATATATTTAAAGGACTTGGTGAATTTTGGTGCAGATGGTGATGGACAACGGTTTGATGTTGCATAAAGCTGGTGATGTTATATCTAAGTGAAGTACATTTTATTTGCTTTCGTTTCCCATTAGAACTTGAATGAACCGAAGTGTGTAGATGCTACGTCTGTGTATAAATTCAAAAGGTAACGGGCCTGGCATGGCCGAGCGCGTAAGGCGTGTGACTCGTAATCCGAGGGTCGCGGGTTCGCGCCCGCGTCGCTCTTAAACATGCTCGCCCTCCCATCCGTGGGGGCGTTATAATGTGACGGTCAATCCCACTATTCGTTGGTAAAAGAGTAGCCCAAGACTTGGCGGTGGGTGGTGATGACTAGCTGCCTTCACTCTAGTCTTACACTGCTAAATTAGGGACGGCTAGCACAGATAGCCCTCGAGTAGCTTTGTGCGAAATTCCAAAAACAAACAAACAAACACAGACAAACCTTATTTTACCTAGGCATTAGTGTTCGTAGTTTTAGACAAATTATCTAATAAAATATAAAAATACGAACTTCTTTTTGTTCATCATCTTTTGATCTTAACATTTCTTTTGATTGGAGAGTCTTATGATAGTCGTAAGTTTTCTTCTGAACAGGGTGTGTTGCTGGTAGTGTTCTAGTTGTAGCAAACCAAGCATACTGTTGTTTCAGATAATTAAAATATTGTATAATTATAATAACTGGCAACGCGTACTGATTACCGATAGTGATTTTACTTCTGTTTACATTGGTTTAATAATAACGTGTGTACAAATCAAAATATGTACATTATTCACCAGGATGCCCCTCCCTTTCATACAGATACCACATTGCACCTTACAGTACGATGCAATAAAAATAAAATCACTTTAATGTGTTTATGTATATTTATATATAATGCTTAACAGAAAAGGAAGTTTTTACGTAGTAATAAAAACTCACGATCACAGTAAACTGTTAACTGGGCCATCGGTACAACTAATTACATACGCATATCTGTTGTTTGTAATGAAGCACCGAACAACAGAATCGTCTATCTGTGCTCTGCCCACCACGATATCTGGAATCTAGCGTTGCCAGTCCGTAGACATGTCGCTGTGCCACTGGAAGGCAATACATTTCTAAGGTATCTACTTATGAAGATCAGAAAGCTTTCTTTTATAATTTCAGTAGCCTCGGTGTTAATGGTGTTTTCAGCCGGTATACTCTTTATGAAATTCGTGAAACTTTAAAGCTATTTGTTTTCAGTCGTATAAATATATACAGTCGTGAATTTTTTGTTATATTAAGAATTAATGTTGCATCAAAATTTTAGGTAATTGAAAAAATGAACTCGAGCCCTTTTGGAAGCTAGAATGAAGTGACAATGAACAGGAAGTGTATTACAGCGTGTGATAGTTAGTGTGATATCAGGTTTTTAAAGTGTTCTCCGAAAATGCGATTCTTGTGAAGTGTTTCTAGGTTATGAAAGTCGTTGTCGTTAAACAGAGTTACTGATTTTTTTTGTTAGTGTTGTGCATTATAACTATACCTTGATAATGCCTTGTGGTTAGCGTGCTTGGACTGTGAATCCGAGGATTTGTGGTTCGTAGCCTATTCTCGTAAAAACATGGACGTGTCGAAAGAGTAACAAAAAAACCCCAGACGAGAGTAACCTGAAGAATTAACAGTGGATGTTGATGATTAGCACGTTTAGTGTTTCGGTTCAGGGTTAGTAATGGTTAGTGTTAGATCTTTGTGTAGCTTTGAATAAAAATTGTCAAGCAAACAAACAAGACGGTGAATTCTTTTGTTTTGAACATATTACAACTGCATAAAATAATCCACTCCTAAAGAGAATGCTAATATATTTCAGTTCAACACATAATTTCAAAGAGCGATAGACGATTTGATATGTTTATTAAAATGTCAATGATAAAAAGGTTGTAAATTAACGTTATGTACACAGTTTTAAGTTTTTAACCGGGCCAATGATTGGACAATGTTTGGATTATTTTTCAAGTTCTTCTGCGTCATACTATCGGCAAAAATACAAATTATACGATAGAAAGTAAGTAGCGGATGAGATGGCTGGTTAATACAGTGGAGTACAATTAGATATGGTTTGTTTTGTTTCGAATTTGGCGCAAAGCTACGTGAGGGCTATCAGCGCTAACCATCTGTAATTTAGCATTGTAAGACTAGAGGGAAGTTAGCTTGTCATCATCACCCACCACCAACTTTTGGACTATTTTACCAGCGAATAGTGTGATTGACCATCACATAATAACGCCCCCATGGTTGAAAGGGCTCGTATTTTGATGTGACGGGGATTCGAACTCACGACCCTCAGATTATGAGTCGAGTGTCTTAACCCACCTGGCCGTACCGGACCTAGTAAGGTATGTGTAAGTTGTTAACATTTTCAAACGAGATCTACCATTCGAGCGATTTTCAGACAGTTTACTGTTATTATTCATCCTTAGCTCTTCAAAAGCTCTGGAGTTTTGGATCTGGTTTAAAAACATTACAACTTTTGAAGGTGATCCTGCGTATTTACTTCCTAACGAGAATGTGATGTTATATATGGCATGTTTCGCACAAAAATAATCGCATCTTTTATGTTCACAGAAAACATAAACCAGGTTGCCAAAAAACAATTGGGTTTGTAGTTGACAAACATCTGGATCGCCAATAATAGGCGTATTTGATTATTTTTAAATGATCTTCGTTCTTCATAGCTGTACGTCGTTTGATGTTCTGTATCAAGGATATTATCGTGGTTTTGATAGTTTTGTATGCGTCACATCTGTCACAATAACGGTATTGCTTTTTCTGTCCGAGTCCCCCCCCTAGTAGGACAGCGGTAAGTATTCATGCTTACTACGCTAAAATCAGAGGCTAGATTCCCTCGTTGGATACTGCAGATAGCCCGATGTGACTTTGCGATAAGAAAAAACACACATACATACACAGTGTACGAGGCTTTATGGTATAATTTTTATAAAACAACATTCCATCACTGCGATGAAATGGTGTTTGGGCATTATTGACCTTGTATGAAACTTATGATCTTATATATATACCCCTGAAAGCAGTTCATATAAAGTAATTTTTCTTGTCAAAATTAAGCTACAAAATCATAAGATACATACAGAGTGTTGAGGACTTAGGTTCTGTGTTAGTTACGTACGTGTCACAGAAGAACGTCTACTGCACACCGCACCACCTGCTGCAATGTGCCGTGCCTCGTGCGAGGCGTGTGCCAAGACCGAGCACTTTTACTACAGCGCCTGTGGCTCGAACGTGAGATAACTGCTGCGTCATAGAGCAGGTGTTAGAGCGCAACAATGACAGCTGGCTGGCGGCCGTAGTTACAGACTGTCAAGGTGCGATTGGTTGTGAGACTTAGTGTTACAAAAAACTCTAATAGACCTCCAACAATGATTTACCTTTGGTGCCAGAGTTCTAACATTTTTGTTAACACATGCAAGTAGAACACTTTGTTTTGGATTCGTGTAAATTTATGCTAAAAATTTAAAATTCGTCATTGTTTAACCTACTTGTTGACTGGATTGTTCACATATTGGTGTGCAGCGCACGTGCCTAAATTAGAAATCACATCTGTAGGGGTATGCAGAAAAGACGTAGATCATTCCTTCTTCACGTATGCAGCAAGTTCATAAGGGAACCTTACTTCTGCTTTGTTTGTATACGAATGCAACAGGTAGAGAAAAAAAATTGTTTTGAGACTTTTATTAGTTATAAATTGTTTCATAAATGGATTAAGTGTATGATGTTTTATATGGAAAAAAGTACAATTGTTTATTGTTCAATCGTAGAATTACCAGCGGGGGTTCTTGTCAACTTTTCATACCAAAACCACTTTTGAGTTCTTACCTTTGTCGTTTAGAGAGACTTTAATAACTTGTTACAATTTAAACGAATATAACATTAATATTGCAGTTATTCCATTAATTACTACTTGTGTCTCTTACAAACTTAATGAAAAATGTTAGTGACTGTGCATTTTTTCTTTGGCATATTTTTACACTGAATGTTGTGGAGAACAACAATATCACAATACTTAGTATGATACAATATGTATGGACTCCACTGGTAATGAACGAATTAAGACAAATCAGTAGTTTGAGGGTTAACTTTCTTTTCACTGAGAGCTTCTTTTGTGTGATTTGAATAATGTTGAAATTAAATTTTAAACCCACCTAACTTGCGGAAGAAAGGTTAACTATAAGACATATAAAACTTCGTCTGATGCACAACCAAGTGTGTGAAGGAAATTAATAACATACACAAACAATGAAGGAAAATAGCACAAGTTATATATTTTGTTTTGATTATAATGGCATGGAGGGTCTCTTACTGAAAGTTAGAAATTGAAAAGACAAAATTGATAGGTGTGTCAAAACCAGTGAATGGTATTATGTGTGTTTATATATCCATAATTTCTTTGAAGCTCTTAAGTTTTATGGAGATTATTAGAGCTAACTGCCTGAACTGATGATTGATTTTGTCTTCAGAGTTACCACGTGGCTCGAAGACTCCCTCCCTAACCATGCATGCCCCTCTCAAATCTGGTGTTCACACTATGACAGCCATTTCACCCCTTCATCCTGGGCAACATATTAATAACATGATTGGTCACTACAGTGGAAGTAGTGATTCTGATTTGAATGCCACCAGAACTTCAAGTTTTGCTGCAGCTCTTCAGAAACCAGCAAAGCAAGCTGTGGATCCGGTTTGTGTGTCACGATGTGATTTGTTTTTTAATGTAGAATTAAGGGAATTGATTTAATGAAAAAATTGTGAAGTTCTGTACTTTGCCAGTTTGGTTATGTAGTTACGTTATTTATGTAGCGTATTGATTAAGAAACTTATTGCCATCACAAGTAATGCTGTGTAAATGCCACAGGTGAAAAGTTCTTTTTAATTTTTTGAGAATGTAGTAACAACTCTACTGTCTTTTATCCACCATCTAGGAAAAGACCTGACATCCATTACTCTAAAATAACCGAATGACACAAATTCGTAGACATCTTTTCAGAAAATTTTTTAAAATGTCAGCCACAATAAAAAGGGCCCAAAGACTTATACTTAAATAAATAAAGCCCCATTATTGTGAACCACATACTGTTAATCTGCACTGTGGACCTCCTTTAATATCCATGAACACACTTCAAAGACGAAGAGAAATACGTAACAAGATATTTATGAAATTGAAGATTTATAGAAATATAAATCTACGTTTCAAAAACCGAAGTGTTACAGGAACAAAAATTACATTTAACAAAGGATTTCATTCATGTACTGTCTTGTTATTGAATTATACGTTAGTTTTGCATGCTATTCTTCTCAGTTTTTGGTTGTTTAACTGAGAAATGAACAACTTAAAAATCTAGAAGCAAATGTATCTAACGTCAAATTAAGAGATAGGTTTGTTTGTTTTTGAATCTCGCGTAAAGCTATGCGAGTCGTCCCTAATTTAACAATTTAAATCGAAAGGGAAGGCAACTATTCATCACCACCTACCGCCAACTTTTGGGTTTCTCTTTCACCAACGAATATGTTCCTTGAAGGAATCGAGAGGCAGATGATGATGATGAATTTATAGATTTGGTTACAAATTTGAAACTCTAAAAATATCTTACTGATACACTACACTTTCAATCTGTTTAAAGTTCTACACAGTAGTTTCAAACTGCTAATACCACTACTGTTTGATTCTTTTTCTTTCTTTTTTTTGCTATCTTAGTCTACGGATTTACAACGCTAAACTCAAAGGTTCGAATCCCCTTTGTGAGCTCAGCAGATAGCTCGACGTGACTTTGCTGAAAGAAAACACACAAACATAAACAACTGAGCTCTACATTTATTTTCACGTATACAAATTAGATAATTTCGTTCTTACCATGAACGGATGTTTCTTTAATAGTATGAAGTTTTGATGGAGAGTGGTTAAGCCTAATAATTATGTTTAATGTCAGTTGTTGTTGTTGTTGTTGATGTTTTGAATTAAGCACAAAGCTACACAATGGGCTATCTGTGCTCTGCCCACCACGGGTATCGAAACCCGGATTTTAGCGTGTAAGTCCGCAGACATACCGCTGAGCCACTGGGGGGCGTTTAATGTCAGATTTGCTCGCAAATATTTCTGTCTCGTTTTTCTTAATATGCTCATTACAGATTTTAAGTCCGTGATGAGCGAAAATCTCGTTTTAGGAGATTACTTTAATGCTAAAACCCGTTAGTCGGTCTCATCTTTTGCGATCAAAAATATTATTTTTTACGCGTTGTAAAATATGTATAGAATGGGTAGAAAATATTTAAGTTGGCGAAGCAATGATATTACATGCCCGATGATTTAATGTTTAAACTGGAATAAATGCGACTGAATAATTTCTTTGGTTAAAAGGAATTTTAATTATAACTTCATTTGTTAAAACTGGTGTTTTCTTTTAATTTGATTCTCTTTTTCTTGCAGTTCAGTATTTTCAAATGACTCGCAAATACGTTATTTTTTCACATTCTTTATGAATAGATTTAAATTTAAGTCGTATAAGTATGTCTTCAGTTTAAGTAAAGTGTATATTTATAGAGAAAAATAGAAACAAAAACTCACCGCTTAAAAACGTGTAGCGTAATCTATTGTACCATTTAATCATTAATTAAAAAACGTTACGATTATGGTCTTGTAATCGAACTTATAAGCAACCAGTTTTGGAATGAGAACAAATAAAATCAGTTAACATTAAATAACTATGTTCATGGAGATATTGTTTCAATGAAATAGTCTCTCGATGGGACAGCGGAAAGTCTATGGATTTACAACGCTAAGATCAGGAGTTCGATTGCCCTCGGTGGACACAGTAAATTGCCCGATGTGGTTTTGTTATAAGAAAAACTGTGTGCTTGATCATTCGAAAATCTTTTCATTCTCTACAGTTAGCCCCCCAGTGGCTCAGCGGTATGTCTGCGGACTTACACGCTAAAATCCGGGTTTCGATACCCGTGGGGGGCAGAGCACAGATAGCCCATTGTGTAGCTTTGTGCTTAATTAAAAACAACAACAACAACTCTATAGTTAATTAGAAAGTAAAGTTCTTACTTTCTACTCCAAGTTAGCAGTCAAATATATTAGACAAAAGCGAAAGATTACATCACATTTACAGTTTAGGGTCCCTACATATAGTTGTCAGATTTTCACGTATTACACGTGGATTGATATTAAAACAGCTACAATAAGTGCATTTCCTTTCAGTTTATTTAAATATTTTCAAGGTACCTCTAATTGTAGCTGTAGTGATGTCAGTCCACGTGTAATAAATGAAAATCTGATAGTTATGTGTAGGGGCCACAAACTGTAAATGTGAGGTAATATTTTGCTTAATAGATTTGATAGCTTACTTAGAGTAGAAAGAAAGAACTTAACTTTCTATTTGCGGTCACATACAATACTTGTACTAACTTAGCTAACACCAATCTACTGTTTTCCTCTGTAAAAGCTAACTGCTGTCAATTATTTTGAATTTTGTCATTGAAAACTAACATTTCAGCTCTTGTTTTGGGTATTTTATTTTGTTTCTCTCTATGTATTGATATATTAGTGATACTTACCAATGATCTGTATGCTTTTCCAATCATGGTTTTCAGTTGGTTGAGTCAAATAATTCATATTATTCGTTTGTTCACCTACAGAGTAAATACTTTCTTTACGGAATTGTCTCTGCTGATCAAACTGGTGTTACTGCACCAGATAATAATTTTAAAATACTCCCATCTACGTTAATTAAACTGTGTTTTTAATGATTTCGTTCATAAAACGATTCGTTATCTTTTATATCATTGGATTTTAATGAAAATTGAACTGTTTTATTTTCATTTGATAGTTTTAACAATCTTCATGTAATTTCCTATTAATACTATCTGCATTACTCTTAGTATTCTCAGAATATTTTGTAAATTGTAAAATCTTGAAAATTTAAAGTATCATCTTCAAACTATAATACATCGAACAAGATTTCTTAAATTTTATTAATATAGATATAAAAGTGTTTCTTTATATTGGTTTAATGTGTGTTTGCTCTTGTATCACAAGGAATTATTTGGTTTATCGTCTAGCGATGTTGGATTCTCTGTTTAGTATTTAAATGCTACCTGTACTATATTTATTTGAGTTGCAGTGTTAAATTTAAAAACGTAAGATTTTATTTCTTTGTTTTACATGAATGTTGTTTTGAGTTTCGGGCTTGTTTCTCTGACGTAAAATACGTGGAAGTTGCCACGTATTTATTAGCTTCAAGTGGGTTCCTCCAAAATATAAATGCATGAAATAGATTATTACAATATTGTTAAAAGTACTTACAAGGAATTATTATTTTAGAGATAACATGAAATCAGTTTTTCTTAATGAGAGGAAGTGTCGATGTTGAAGTGTGGTATGAATAAGTATTGGTAAACATATCGACATATAATTACTATAAATGTTACCATCAATACTACACTCTTTGTTCGTCCATATACTGAACCATCTAATCAGGACTCCTGTAATGGATGATATTGCCCAACTTCAAGGTGCAAATGTTGATATTGACTGCTATAATATACGCTTGGAAGATGTATCACATTCCATTAGTTGATGCAAAAGATGCCCTGAAAAGAGTTATTTTAGGGCAGTGATGAAGACAAACGCATAATCTTATCGGTACTCGTGTAATAAACATACAGTATTAGTCAGAGGCTGCCACTGATGTTCATAGCAATGATACTTTATAATTTATAGGGGTTAGTAAGCCATACCAAAACAGTTTTGAATATACAACCTGGCATATAATGTGACTCAATCTGATATAACATTTCTTAAATGGTGTGTTGTAACCGAAAATTGGTAGCTTTTAGGAAAGGTATGTAACAGACCTATCCAATGTAAATTTTTATTTGCCGAAATCATGAAAATATATTCAAATGAGAATTTAAATTTTTCGAAACAGAAATATTTATTGTACGCAAGAGCATCGAAAAAATAATTTTTGTTCGCCAGAACAATTCGGAAAAAGACCTACAAGACGTCGTACGAACACAAATGTCAGAGACAAAAACCGCTGAAGTGTCCCAGGCGACGGTACATAAAAAAAATATCTCAGTCTTCTAACCGCTGAGTGATTAAATAGATATGCATGTTATTGTACACACAGACATACCAGTCACGTCACTGATGTAGGAATTATAAATTTCGATGTGATGAGAGACTAGATGGATTATGGTAAGCCTGTAGAGAGAAGTGATGAGGCTCCAAAGATATTTTGACCTAATGAACTCAACTTGTGAATGTTAAAGCAAAATCTTATGAGCTGTAAAGATACAAATCATATCTACAAAGTATTTTAAGAACGTATTTTGAATAAACAATACTTTAAATTAACAGTGAAAGGTGTTAGATTGCAATATTATTTATCTTGATAAATCCACAAAAAAAAATTAAGTATTTGCTTTTATATTAACTTCAAATGAAAAAATTTCGCGGAATGCATTTCATTGAACTTCTGAATATAAAGATATTATTTGTTATTCTGTTGTTTGCAAGACACCTCAAAATCATATACTGATACATTTTACCAACGTGATATTTCCAAAATAACCTGTATTTACATAACTGATATTAACATAAACAGTGACAACATTTTAACTGTAACAAATAAGAATTTTACAAGAGAAACACCGACAGAAATCAAATATACCAATAAAAAAAGATCGTGTGAAATTTCATAAATTTTCAAGTTTGTGTGATTAGTTTCATTAGTTAACTCCATTAAGAAGTACATAAAGAAACAAAAGTCTACTGTTAAGAAACTGTTTTGAAACACGACACGTTTTATTTTTCTCACGAAAAATAACATTTATGTTGTTATTTTACAGAGTTAGTCAAACTTAATAATATAACCAGTGCGTCGTAGTCATTGTGAAAAACTTTGAAATTCCAACGGCGACATAAAACGTGCTAATAAAAATATTAACTCTCTGTATGTTCCAGCCGAGAATCTCAACTGTACTCGGGGATACCGAAGAGATGTTAACAGGTGTTGTAAGTACATATGATACTCAATTACTTTAAACTGTTCACATTAAACACAAATAGATGAAATACTTTTAAAAATATGGAATTTTAGCTAAACAAATACGTTTTTTGATACTAAAGACGTTGTTAGAACAATAAAATTAACACTGGGTAAATAAATGTTTAGCTATGTACTTTAAACGCTTTTAGATCCATGTCCTCCTGGTCACTATGACAATGGATTCCAAACTCACTGCCTGCCGTGTCCAGGAGGAACTTACATGACATCTTTTGCTACTGACGCCTGTACACCTTGTCCTGGAGATAAAATTACTGATGAAGAAGGAGCTGACAATAAAGATCTTTGTAGAAGTAATGGAACAAAATGGTTTTAAAGTTTTTTTTATTGTTTCCTTAACATTTTAAAAATGTTTATTTTTGTTCATGCAGATTGTTATAATACGATATTTCTTCATAACTTTCATGGTTTTAATGCATTAAAAAGCTTTGCTTTTACTGGGAAACCCTATTACTCGGTTTTAAAGATGGGCTCAAACATTTACGACAAATAGTATTTAATAGCTGTCTTACCTTCATTATATCATTTCAAAATTAGGAACGGCTAGCGCTGAAAGCCCTCGTTCAGCTATCCGCGAAATTGAAAAACAAAGAAATATTACGGTGTCTCGATAGCACATCTGTGTGCGTCACATTATTACTAAAAAGACCTAAAGATATTTAACTAAAACAGTGTATGTCCCAAAACATAACTTAAATCTATGTTTAACATATTTATTTTTATGTACATAATGTTGTTTTTGTGATAAAATAAAGTAATTTGTCCAAATGCAAAACAAATGTTGTAATATAAGATTATAACTTTGTTGGATCATCAAAACGTAAGCAGCGTCTCATAAGTTCTGAATAAAACTATTGGAAAGAATTGTTATCAAGTAAGCGAAAAAACTTCATCAGTAGTGACGTCAGACGTTCAGTGTTTGTGGTCAAAATGGAATCGTTATTTATGTGGGAAATTTAGAGTAAAGAGAAATTTGTAAAAATTACTGTTTTTAACAGTGCTATAAAAACACAGAAACTACCATTCAGTGGATACGATTCGATAAAAGAATAATGTACCGTAATAAGAGAATAAACTAATTATAAAACTTTATACAGTAAGTGAAGCGATAAAACAAACTGGCTTTATTAAGTAGTCAATGGAAAGACGGTTTGTTTAATTTGTGTTACATATTCTTAGAATTTAAGTGAATCGTAGTTGATTTAACTCAATGTGTTATACTGAGTTGTATAATATGTGAATTATCGTAAATGGAATGGAAAGTCAGTAGGTTTCTTGTTGTATTGTCTATTAATGTAAATATTTTGGAAAACCAAGCTGATTTTGTGTTATATAACTATATAATTGTTATTATTACATAACTGTACTACTTGTCTACTGGTAAGGATCTCAGATAATATAACAAGCGTAATTTGTCTTTGCTAATTATCTGTTTTAACTGTAAAGAAAAACACATATACAGTTGTTATCAATGATTAATATGAAAATGTATTATAAATGTGAGGAATATCATATTTATTTAATTGAAAATGTTTGATATGTTAAATCAAGTTTATTTTTTGTTTAAAGAATTATACACTTTTTATTATTATTAAGTTACATTTGAAGTTTTCTTTCTGTTTCATGTAATCGATACAATATGTGAAACAACTCTCTCTCTTAAGATTCCACTGAAGTGATTCTCAAGGCTACTTTTCTCTGGGCCTCCAAACCTACAGTTGTGAGATATCCTTGGTGGATGGAAGAACTAACACTAATTTCGATTTGTCTTATTTCTTTGTGGTAAGTTACATGTTATCTTCCAGTTCTTGATAATTAAAGTATGTGGAACAGGGGTGAGAAAGCATCTGACCTCAATACCCAATTATCTTTTAATCGAATAGTAGGGTTGGATGTTTTGGTAGTTAATTTGTTAAAACATTAATGTGAACCTTATAAAGATGAATATGTTTAATGAACCTTACAAATGAAGTCAAAATAACTTTTCACTTATAGTTAACACTTCTTACGAAACTTCTATATGGTGATTAATCAAGTGTGTTTGTAGATCTGTTTGCTTACGAAAGAACTATAATCGCGTTTTTATTTATTATTATTTTATTATTGTTTAGTGTTTTTTGTTGCTTCTGCAACATGAGTGAAAAAGCCCGAGGCAAATGGAATGCCCTAAAAAACCACGTCCTCAGTGGTGTTTTGTCTTTACAAAGCTAGAAAACCAAGAGCTTGTAACCGAAAAGATCACCCCCAGTGAATTAGATATTTTGGAAGCTGTTTTAATGATCCCTGAGTGTGAGAAGGCCCAGACAAATAAGTTTAATAAAAGAGAAACTAATATGGTGTTAAAGGAAAATCAAACAGAACCAACCATCTTGCAGACAATAAATGAAAATCACGCAGCAGAAAAGAAAACAGAAAGAACAGAAAATGAGCAAACCTGCTTCAGGTTCTGATAAAACTAAATTAAAGACACGCGTTAGGACAATCGTGAATGATGACAAACCTGAAGAGACATTAAACTCTGAGTCACTGACAACGGTTCGTATACGTTTAAAGTTATTTTACTTTATAGTACTCAGTGTTATACAGCATCAGAATATAACCATTAATAACAAGGATGTGCTCTTCATATTAAACTTTCACTTCGTACAATATATATATTGCAAGACACAACTAAAATATAATGGAATTAATCGTACATTGTTAATGTTAATGCAAAATTACTGTCATAAAATAATTACAACCATTCTCATATTTAATTTCTGTGAATATCTGTATCTGGTTCAAATTTGAATTAATTTCTCATTCATATTAAATTTATGATTATATTTGGTAGAGTTAAAAACATTTCACTTTAACGTAATGAAAACTATGTCAAACTGTGTGATCAACATGATATCGATGTTGCATGCTTACAATAGTGTTGTTAAGACATTCACAACTACTGAAAAACATGCGTTCAGAGTCATTTGAATGCATGTAATTCTTCTTCCAAAAGAGACCTGTACATGTTCGATACT